>SRLM01001098.1:5197-78850 GCA_015708895.1 Populus ilicifolia
TATATATAAAAATATTTTCTTGTGTGTTGCATACGACCAATACCCTAATATTTTTTTTGAAATTTGTTTTATATAATATATATATATATATATATATATTGGAAGTTTTAGAAAGGTGTTTTCGCATGGATTTATTAAACACAAAAATTATTTTCTTGCATTTTTGGATTTTACAACATGTTTGTAAAACTCCAAAGGATATTGGTCAATATTCCAAAAATTATAACAAATCTTATTTGGGGAAGAATTCATCTATATTATCCAAAATATTATTTCACCGCTAATGTTTGGATAAAGAAATCCTTAAAGAACGAATATCCAAAATATTATCGAGAACAATTTGCTATTATTCACTATTAATATTTGGATAAAAAAAACCTAGAGTGGTAAATATCCAAAATAATTTTCTAAGAATAATAAATCTGCACATATCCTTGAAAGAAGCCTTGATTATAATTGAGGATATTTCAATTTTGTTTCTCCACGGTTTACGAGCCATGAGAATACAAAACACTAAGGCAAAAATAGGCGTTTAAAGCAACCTAGATTTCTAAATTTTTGTCCTTCCTCGCGATTTACGAGTCATAAACTTTTGAAATACCAAAGGAAAAATGAGCTTGTAAAGCGCATTGAATCTTCTTGGATTTCTTTCTTAAGAAATTTAGTTAGAATCGAATCGAGAAAAACTGATAGGATTAGAAAACACCAACACCATAGCAATTATAAGACAAATACCAAGCAACTTACCTTAGGTAAGGCGTGCTAGGGGTGCTAACACCTTCCTTTTACACAACCAGTCCCTTTCCTTAGAATCTCTGAAAGACCAGTTAGGTTTTCTAGTGACCATAATACTAGATGGCGACTCCCTTTTACACAAAAATAAAACTAAAAGACCCTGAAATCAATTGACGGTCACCGCGACGCCGCGCTCCGCTCACAAGGGTGCGACATGTTTTATCCAATTTCTTCCTCTCCTTTCAAAACATCTCTTATTCTTTTAATGTAATCTCTAGTTATAATTCTATCTTCATCTTCAACAAATTACAAATATGCATTGTGATTTAATATACATAATTAATGATTTTCTTTTTTTCATCTTTTCTTTGTTATATATATATATATATATATTGCTTTTGTATTGTACGTGGATGAAGTCTAAAAATAAACACACTATTAAGGTAAGCATTTTTCATTCTTAAAGTCCATAGTTTTTTTTTAATTTATTGTCTATTTTATTGTTTGTATAGCCATACTAACTAAACATTTTGTTGAATTTTAATTGTTATTGTTGAATTTGCCTTGTAAATTTTAAATGAATATTAGGATTAAATTTAATTATTTTATCTCAATTTTACTCTATTATTGTGTAGTAGAGTGTTTGATTGTTTTCATGAATCTTAATTGTTATTGATGAATTTATATGGATGTTAGTTAAATATATAGAATTAAATTTTATTTTTTTCTTTATTTTATTGATAAATTTGTATAGGTGTTAGGTTATATATAAGATTTTTTTTTATTTTATGGTTAGAAACATTTAATTGTCATTTTGAAAATGAGATGAAATTTGGTTTGTAGCATATATATTATCAATATTTGTAGGTTTGAAAAATTTGGATAGTCTTCAATATAGGGAAGGTGCTGCCTATTTTTTTAAATAATCAAATTTGGTGATGTAATTATTTGTTTAATTTGTATAGATACGTAGAACAAAATCAATAGCATGTTGTGAATATATGGTCATAACTAGTTTTTTTAGTAGTGATAATGACTTATCCTTAGTTACCGATCAAGAACGAGCACTTGTGCTGATTGTGATGTTATTTCTTTTAGCGTGGTTCCATAACATAAAGGTAGTGTCTCTTTACAGCCGGATCAATTCACCTACAAGTATGAAGTACATTGGAAGGATGACCTTTTAATGTATATTTGTTATGGTTCTTTTTTTTTTTACTTATAACATAATTTGTGAACAACTAACTAAGATTTCATTAATTTTATTTATTTTCAGGTTCACAGACCTTGAGGCCACCCGAGTAATACAATCAGTGTTTAAATCGTCGATGAAGATTTTATTATTTCAATAAAGTCAGGTTTCTAAACATTTTGATTGAAGACCTTATATCGATGTATGGTTTCAAAGATTTGAGGTTGGTGTAAACTTTTAATTTTATTTATTTTAAATAAATTATTATTTTTATTTTAAATAAATGATTTATATATAGAACAAATTCGAGTCGGATATGGCACATGACAATGTTGCAAGGAGGGTGTGAGAGAATCATGTGAAACTAGGTAACATAAAAAACAATATGATATGTTTTTTTTAAATAAATGTTTTAAAATCTAATTTTTCATTAACTCGTATAAAATTTGTTGATGGAAGTACGTTGAGTGATTTTTTGTATGAAGCGCAGCAAAAAAGCCAAAAAAGTATGCCATAGATAATGGTCTACAAGGTTAGAATGACGTGGTGGTTTAAAGGGATTTCAAGCCACCATACATCCCAGAAATATATGGCTGCAATATATCTAACAGGTGACGTCTGAGCGGTTCACACAATGTTCACAATTCAATACCAATAATTGGAACCAACAAATTCATGGTTCGATGACCATGCACACTATTAGCTTTGTTTCGTTCACTGTATATGTGAAACAGATAGTAAGATTAATTTTAATGAAATTTATCATTAAATAATTTATTGTTATTTATAAATATGTTTAACTTGTAATATTTTTTTTCCTTATAGGCTATATCTCTTGGACATGAATTGAGCCTGATTGAGTTGTTTGTGGAGACACATGTGTGGAGTGAAGACTATCAAAAAGGAGGTGCAATAGTTCATTGACAATCCCGCTCAATATTTTATGGTATGTTCGTTCAACTATTTTATTTTGTAAGTTATTATTTCATTGAATTGAATATGATGATTTTTTTTAATTTTCAAGACACACATAATAGTTAGTTAAAGGAGAGATACGAGGATGATCCTTCAACCCACCTAGAATTTTGATCTGGATTTGTAGATGGAGGCAAAATCGTTTGTGGATCTAATAAAAATAGTGTATACAAACTCTCCAACATTACAACCGATAACCGAGTGAACCATAATATCTTTATCATTGGGAGCTTCCAATTAGTATCAAGCACCCAGTCTAAGAAGATTGTGGCCTTCAAAACAACAATATCAATAACTCTCGGTGGATTATGAAAAACTTCACTAGCTTGTCATAAACATGAGATCATAGATGGGTGGTACGTGTGCAACCTTCTTTTGGCAATATGGTCTTGGAAATAACCAACCTCTCTCTCCTACTTCTCATCCAACTTCATAATTTTTTTTACTATTTTTCTAGAAAATTTTATATTATTTATTCTACACAAATTTATTTTTTAAAAAAAAATTTAAATTCTAACCGATAGATTTACAAAGGAATTCTTTCATTTGTATTTTATAGACAGTTATAAAATATTTACTATATATGCCATAATCACCGATGTTGATATAGATAAAATTAGTCCATCGGTATTTTATAGAGAGTTGTAAAATATTTACTACATATGCTATAATTACAAATGTCGTTCATTCGTCGGTGATTTCCTGATGGAAATGCTGATATAATAATTTCATCGGTATATTTCTAGTGGAAATTTTTTATGCATATTTTTCATCTATAAAACCATCAGTTTTTATTTTTTTTTATCAATAGAAGTAGCAACCTAACATGAATCACTGATGAATATTATTCCAACAGATATATTTTATTAATAAAAATTTTACTGGTAAAATAATAATCTTACACCAATAAAAAATAACTGTTGATAAAATTATTAAACGGTGGAGTGTATGGCATGTATTGATTTTATGCCAAATGGCGACCTGAAACCCTCCACTCTAACACCCTAGAAGGTCAGAGGTTCTATTGGTTTTGCAGGGCACTCTTTAACCCTTATCATTGTCTCTTCACAAAGATTCTAAAACCTGGAGATCTTATTGTGTTTCCATTCAGCATAATTCACTTCCAATTGAATATTAAAAAAACTCCGGCAGTTGATCTGATCTAACATTTCTTCCTTCTTTTTTATTAGTATTATATCATTTTTTTATGATAATCAAGAAATATATTAAAATAGCTATTTAATGAGCAAAGCATGACAACGTGAAGTTGTTTATTATGTTTAAGTTTATTATATATCTTTTTTTCATAAGTATTATCATTAAATGCAACTAATCAATATATATATATACATATATATATATATAGGATTTATCATAACGAAAGTTTAATAAAACATGCTTAACGTTTATTATCACAATGATTGGAGGCTTCAGCATGAATTCATTTAATTTTTACTTGTAAGTCTTCTGCTGTTTTCTTGGGCACTCAGGTTGACTAAATTTGAAGGTCACGTTTCATATCACGGGGATCATCAACATTGATCAACTCGTGCCAATTACCAAGTGTGTGTTGTTTCATTACACCATGTTTTTTTAAATATTTTTAAATTTTTTATCTGAAAATACATTTTTTAAAAATATTTTTAGATGCTCTTATTATAAAAAATTTACTCAAATAAATTTTCAATTAAAAAAATCATTCACCACAATAATAAATAATAAATAGGTATAATGCTCAATTTATTTGATTCAAAATTTGAACCAAATTAATTCATTAATAGCGCATCAGCTTAAACTATACCTTTTAAACTCTGGAAACTATGTGGCTGTCAGTTTTTTTAATAAAATAATATAATTTTAACTTAAATTATTGAGGTAGTCTCATGATCGTTCATTGTTGAGGAGTCTAGAAAACATTAATTCTTTTTCTTTAGGAATCTAAAAGATCATCCACATATAACCCAAAAAAAAACGTATATTTTCCATAATATCTTCTTGGATTCAAACTCTAATTAATTCAAACTAAGAAAGAGGTAAATGATTTCAACTGTTTGGAATGGCCTCGATCGTTAGATGGTTTTTGTATTTTTTTTCCCTTAACCTCACATATACTCTTTTCTTTTCTTTTTTTAATCTAAAACTAAACTCAACCAATAAGGGACAGATATCAATGACTGTAATGCAGAGATTTTAAGAAAAATAGCCAAAATCATCCAACCAAACTATATATGATTGAACACTGCGACTTTTATTTTCAAGCCAAAAAAATTGAGATGGGTTTCATGATGAAAAGTTAGATTTTTTTGGAGTGCGAGGGATAGGATTAATCTTGCCGAATCAGCTTGCAAAGCGTGATGTATTTTCAGATAATGACCAAGAAATTGTGGGTATAAATTATTAAATAAAAATTAAAGCATCCCAGCAGCTTTTTTTTTTATAACAAGCATCCCATCTGCTGTACGTATTTTCGAGGGGTGATAATTGGTATATATATTTATGTAAAATAGTTGAACATATATCAAATCTGATATACCTAGAGGTTTCAACAAGATGAAGGCATGCATGAGGATTGAGAACTGAAAAATGTACTAGAAAACTTATTTTTCCTTTTCCATACCAAAAGTTTTCTTTCAATTTAAGTGATTTCGTTTAACTTGATCACTGCAGTGACCCAAGACTATATTCTTCTAGCTGAAATCTTATATGATAAAATTAAGACTACATAATAAGCAACATTCGATATAACCATTTATGCATACTGTGTTCGCGGATGAATTACGTCATGGAGTTGAAGAATGAAGAGTACAAGATGAAGACGCGATGCAATTGAAAACTCTAGAAGTTCTTAAAGTTAGGCAATTATGATTATACGTTTCTTCTTCATCCACCATTGACCAATAGAGAGATATTAAAGTACTTGTTGAACTCTTTTTTGCCTCAACTTAGTCATCATCAGGCTCCTGGGTTCTCACCATTGCTTATAATGAGTGTGTGCTCTGTTTGGGCCAAAATGTAAATTTAACTAGTGAAGGTCTATTAGGGTTTCTGCACGCAATTGTCACCTAGCAGTGTTTGACTGGTCAAAGATCAATGATAAGAAACAAAACTTAAACGACGTATAACTCATCTATAAATACCCATGCTCTGCATGCAAGTTCTCACTGCACACCCAAAAGACAATCCTAGAAAAAGAGAGAACGATATGAAAGTTGCTAATTTGCTAGGAGCTCTTGCTTTCTTGGCTCTGGTTTCCTCATTTGCCACTGCCTATGATCCCAGCCCCCTTCAAGACATATGTGTAGCAATAGATGATACTGACTCTGCTGGTACATGCTGATTTCTTCTCTTTCTTTTGTCATTTTTCATTCTTTCATTTAAATTTCATGATCCCGATTCAACCTTAGTCTATATATATTCACTGTATCGGTCGAATTCTATGATCACAATATACATAGCTGAGCACATAAAATATGTGACATGACGGGACCATGCAGTCAAATTAATTATATATGATACTGTCGTGTGACGAACTTTTATATATATTATTCATTTTGAATTTACATGACAACTAATACGGCTTTGTTTGTGCGTGCAGTGCTTGTCAATGGGAAATTTTGCAAGAATCCAATCCTTTACACTCCAGATGATTTCTCGTTTTCAGGGCTTGATGTTCCTGGAAACACATCAAATCAACTTGGAGTGCATGTTAATATAGTGACGGCCGATCTAATGCCAGGACTTAACACTCTTGGTATATCTATGGCACGTATAGATTTTGCTCCAAATGGTGGCCTGAACCCTCCACACCATCACCCAAGAGCGTCAGAGATTCTATTGGTTTTGGAGGGCACCCTTTATGCTGGTTTTGTCACGTCAAACCCTGATCATCGTCTCTTTGCAAAGATTCTAAAACCAGGTGATCTCATTGTGTTTCCATTTGGCCTCGTTCACTTTCAGTTGAATATTGGAAAAACTCCAGCAGTTGCTATCGTTGCATTAACAAGTCAAAATCCAGGAGTAAATACAGTAGCAAATGCAATCTTTGGAGCCAGTCCCCCTATTGATCCTGCTGTCATCACCACAGCATTCCATTTGGATAGAAAACTTGTGGAGGATCTCCAGACTCAAGAGTGGGTGAACCCTACATAAATACCTTGTGAATTTCCCTTATTTGAAAATAAGGCAGTACTCAAAGCCATTACCATGCTGTGATGTAATAAGGAAGTGGCTGTATACCTCTTTGTGTGTGTATTTGTGTACGTTATAATCCTAATGGTTTAGTTAAGTTAATCAGCTCCTCGTCCCTGTCATGTGTGATGTTTAGAGATGGGTTTAAGTTCTTCAGCCAAGTTTTTTTGGGTACACATCTTAGAGAAAGAAGTTAACTAACAGATGGACTTCGAAGTATATAGCTAACTTAAAAAATTAAGAGATTGAGCTAGGTTAATTTCGGGTATGTGTTCATCTCTACGAATGACATGGATTAAATAGGCAAAACTTCTAGCTTCTGAAATTACAGATTTTCAAAATAGGTGGCAGCATTAAAGGAAAATACAGATTTGTTGATATGCAGCTTTGATTAAATATTAGATTTTAATCTGTGAAAGGACTTTAGGGACTCTAAAGTGAAGAGGGAGAGAGAGATAATGATATCATTTGAATGAGGGGCTGAAAACACAGTTGATAAATCTCGTTTGGTTTGATAGATTGATTTCAAGAAACATATCAAACCAAACCGGGATGGTATTAAGTTGAATTGAAATACTAATGAAAAGAAACGATAATTGAAGGCTTGAAGTCCATCAGAAAGCCATACCAAAAAATAAATTAATTAAAAGAACACAACAAGCAATCTAACCAGTGAAAAGAAAGAGAGAGCGCCTATGGTTTTGGGTATTTATTTTTTCATGGATGAAAATCATGAATTCTTTGAAGAATACAAGAGAACGAAGATGAGAAGATGAAGACGTTCTCTCCAAGAGTATAAAAATTGAAGAATCTAGAAATTCTTGATCGTTAGATAATCAAGATTAGGTTTCTTCTTAATCCACGCAATTAAAAAGCAATTATTTTGACCAATAAGGGGTTAAAATTTTTGTTTATTAAATATATTAGATGTATTAGGCATACAATTGCCAAATTTGAATGTCTATGATTATATTGTTAATAAAAACTTAAAGGATAAATGCTCTATAAATACCCATGCTATGCATGCAAGTTCTCACTCCTTACCCAAGAAATAATAATGGTAGAAAAAGAATTCAAGGTAAAACCACAGCCGCCGCCTCCCCTCCCTCCTAAAAAAATAAAAAAAAATAAAATTAAAGCTTCATTTACAATGATTATTTCCATATCTAATACTCTGCAAGTTATTTTTTATAAACTTATAATCACCAATTATCTTAAAAGAAAATTGTATATAAAACCATATCTTATTAAATAAGATATTTTCCATTTTTTGACGGCTCCTTGTTGTGTCCTCCTCATATGATTGTTGTTGATTGTTATTCTCTTCAAAGTATTTTTTTTTTCATTGGAAGCTGAATGATTAACTTATTCTGAGTGCATTATTTTCTTATTTTTCAATAAATATAGTGTAATTTGTTGTCAATAGCAAAACCTAGTATTGTAATTTTCATACTCTAGAGTAAGCCCTAACTTCTTCTCAAGATCTTCATCAAGGTGATAATTTGGTCCTTTATATATATATATATATATTTGATGGATTGGCTAACTAATTTCTTTTAAGGATTTCAATTTGTTTGTGTTTTGAGGTTTTCGCGGTGAGTTCAAAAACATGGTAATAAGCCTTGCAACCAAGGCATGATCTTTTTTTGTATGCAGATCTTTATAGTTATCTGCTTACTCATGAGTTTCTTTATAAGACCTCTCTTCAACCCATGGCTATCACTCCTTCTTTACTGCCCATACTAGCTCAGCCACCATCAACTAATGCTACACACCATCAGTCATCAGGTTTGTATAACAATAGTCCTAATTTTTGTCGTGATAAAGGATGATTTTATCAAAGATAGAAGTCCAACAAGAATCAAAACAACACTCAAAACAAATCTGATTTTCATGGTTTTTAGGGGTCTTATAATAGTGACTAGAGGTAGAACAATTAGCAATAAAATATAAGGAATAATGGCTTTTCACAATGGTCCAATAATTGTTCTTTTACAAATAATGTCAAGTGCTAAATTTGCCTATCATTTAGTCATACAACTCCTCAATGTTCTCAATTTCACAACCATGGACAATAGCTAAATGCCAAAATTATTGCCAATAATGTCTCTTCTCTTAACTCTGTGGATTGGTTTTCAACACTGGTATGAATCAATACATTACATCTGCTCTCATGACTCTAAGTGAATTTGAACCCTATCTTGGTAATGATCACTTGCATATTGATAATGATAATTTTTGTTACTCATTTTTAGGGCCTCACACCAATAAAAAAATTTTAAAAAAAATAAAAAAAAAACAAAAATAAAATTAATATATATATATGAGAAGAGTATATCAAAACACCTAGTAAATGGCCAAAAATAGGTTGAGGAAGATGAAAATAAACAAAATTAAAAAATTCAATAGTGTATTTTTTATTAATAAAGGCTCTACTAGCAAATAAAATTCATTTTAAGGAGAGAAATTCAAAATTTAATGTTTAAGGACTCAATTAGAATTTTTCAAGGTTTAATTGAATTTATTGAGTTCTTAATTACAAGAAAATTTTGAATTTTTTAAAAGTTAATTTGTTAAAATGAGAGCCTTAATTACATAAATATTAAAGTTTGATAAGCAATCAGGAACTTGATTAAAGAAATCCAAGATTAAAAACTAACTTGTAAGACATATGAGACTTCATGGATTGAAATTGGTGAAATCAAGGGTCAAATTGATGAAAATTAAAAGTTTGATGGTTAATTAAGGTCCAATTAAACAAATTAGATTTATGATTGATTAGGTTGGCACCTTTAAAAGAATGAACGTGATGTTACAAACCTCCAAATTAAGCAAAACTAGATGCAAATGAAATATGTGCACCCCTATAGAATTTAGATGGTCTTAGATGATGATAATATTAGAATTTTTATGACAAGGTCTTGAAAATGGGTAACTTAGTCAACCCTAATAGTACAACTATCATGCAAAAAAAAAATTGATTTTTATGTGTTCACACACAAAGACTCCTTAATAGGTTCTTATTAAGGGTTCATAACACTACTATTTAAATCAAGACATTAGAAATGGACTCAAAACCCTATAAACACCCTTCTCAAGATCAAGAAGGAGTTGGAAAGAAAAGACAAGAAAATAGAAAGTAATATCAATAAAAAGAATATAAGGGTAAAGGTCCAAAAGCAAAAGTAAAAGTTTTCTTAAGTTTTGTAAGCTTGTAAAGGGAAAATTTTTCTAAATGAAAACCAAAAGAGAATATTCATTCTGGGTATTCATTGCAAACAAAAAAAAAGGTAATTTATGGCCTACTTTTGTTGTTTTTGTTATTTGTTTTGTTTTATGCTTTACAAGCATAAAAAGAGGTTTAATGCTTAATAAACAATGTTGCATTCACCTCTTTGTTCCTTTGATTTTTATTTAATGAAGTTATTTAAAAAAAATTAATGTATTAAAGTTGTTGTTTAAGTTTTCATTTATATAAATATTTTTTTAGCTTTTTTTTATTGTAAGTTATATGTATTAAAGCAAAGGTGTTTATCTTTGGCTTGTTAAGCCTATTCATTCATAAAAATAGCTTCAGAAATCCAATTTTAAATTCATGTAGCCTCAAATGTAGACTATTTTATGTTAGTTTCTAGATTTGGATCTTATGTTTGATTTTGATTGTTTGATTATTTTTTTTACAAGTTTTTTTATATTTAAACATATTTGTGCATGATAGTGTGACTTATTGGAATAAAAAAAAATGCTTTAGAGGCCAAAAATGCATATTTTTGGGCTTGATAGTAGTTGTCCCATAACTGGGTTTTTGCTTGTTTTGGGCCATGTTCTTGGAAAGAACATTGATTTACCCTTTGATTTGGATCAATTTTGGTACATTTAATTGCACAACCCCTTTTTCATGCTTGATTAACCAATAATTTATAGTTTATTTGCATCAACAACCCTTCATTATGCATGATTAACCCTTTCTTTTTTTGCTGATTCTAATGGCTCTTAAAATAAAATGATAAAAGTCAAGAATAATCATCTTCCTATACCTTTAAATGTATAAAAGTCTCCCAAAGATCTATCATATTTTCATCAATATTAATATTATGAAAAAAATATTTATTCCTCATTAATATTGTGTAAGAGATATTTATTTTTTATTAATATTATTAGAAGGAAATAATACTTCAACTCCTCTATTTAAGCAACATAACAAGATTTAGGGGTTATATGTATCATTTGAACTAACTAGATAAAAGGTTCATATTTATCTATTTTGTAAGTATTCATGATTTTATTATCAAAGAATCACACATACATAATAAAGAAACACTTTTTTTCTTAGAATTTAAAGTTCATTCTCTCATTTATTATAATTTTTTATTAAAAATTATTGACTTTATCCTTAAATAGTCTCTAAACCCACCACAAAGGATTGTTTAACAAGTATTAGGTTTTTTTACATCAACCATCAATTTTGAGAACTCTATAGAAGGGAATATTAACTTGAATATGTGATTATCCATTATTCAAACACTTAAAAACCTCATTCCTGAGCATATTAGATTTTGGAACATCATTAACTAGCTTTGTTTATAGAAATCTAATAAAAAATTTATCAATTGTTCTCTTTGAACTAATTTTTTACTTCACTAATCACCATCAGTGTTAGATATTCAACAACTCATCAACAAAATACAACTCCTTACCTATGTTGCGTTGGTAACTCAATGGCTAAATTAGACTTTATCACCTTAACAAGCTTTGGCACTTGTAACAACATTTTTTTTTCTCACAACTCCACAACAATAGGCTTTAATTAGCACCCATAGACAATTGTATTATTCAAAGGAATTTTGAAAGAATGAAATGTTGGGGAGTTTTTAGCCTCAATGTAACTAAATCCTTCTAGAGGGCGTTTATATCATTATAATGCTTATCATTATAATGCTTATGCACATAACAAGGATTTTAAATGCCTATTTAGTCATCATAGGATGAACGCTAACCATCGATTTCACTTTTCCATGCTAAAATCCTCTTACTCCCTAGAACCCTATAAATATAGGAGTAGAAAGTAGCTTGCAAAGGAGTATATGCATGAAAATGTCTACACGTACATGAAATTCAAGATTTTCTCTTGTCAAAATGAGTGTTGTGTACTCGTATATTCATTAATTATATTTCTACTAAGATGACCTTAAACAACTATGATGGAACACATATAGAACACATGGAGTAGCCTGAAACTAGTTATTTAGAATAGCAATGTCAAAACCGGATTATAATTTAAACTGAGCAAAAAAAAATATAAATAATAAAATAAATATATAAAAGGAATGAAATTGAACAAAAAAAAATAGTAAGGTATTTATTAAATGAGAATGAAGGGATAGGGATAAGAAGGCAAAAACTTGATTTAATAGGGTCAATGTGTAAAATAAAAAAATTTAGGTTATATAAATACTTGATTTTCTTCTCTTTGCCGTCAATTTTGAAGCTAAAGAGAGAGGGAGGAATTATTGAATTTTCTTTGAAATTTTTGCCAAATTGAATTAAGAAAAGGAGAGAAATTCACTCAAAAAGTTAATATATCTTTAAGGTTCAAAAATGGGTGATTAAGGGTTATATAGTTATTTTGAAGAGAAAAAAAAATCAAAAGCTAGGGTTAAGGGAGAAAGAGAAGAGAACTTGGAGTTTTCTTATCTTTCATCTTGGAAACATCTTGCTTTTGAGGTGATAGACCTATTCTATGTGGTTAATTGCTTTAAT
The DNA here is from genome assembly GCA_015708895.1 of Populus ilicifolia. Taxonomy (NCBI): domain Eukaryota; kingdom Viridiplantae; phylum Streptophyta; class Magnoliopsida; order Malpighiales; family Salicaceae; genus Populus; species Populus ilicifolia. Next base: position 18,048 of record SRLM01001098.1, read on the forward strand.
TTCATGCATTGATGAAGAAATGCAATTATTTATATTATGTAAAATTAGGGGTTTGAGTTGTGGATTGTTGTAATGATGCAATTTATAGTTTAATGATGATTATAAGCATGTGATAAGATTGGGTAATTGGTTAATTTTAAAAAAAAAGTAGAAGAAATAAATTTTCCTTTTTTTATGGACATTTTCGGCCAAAAGGAAGAAATGGAAAGAAATTGAAGAATTAATACAATTGATTAAAATTATACTAAAGAACATGATTATAAATGGAAATGAAGGGAAAGAATAAGAGTATTGTTTTAAAAAAATGGATTCTTCTATACCCTCTCTATTGGTTTCAAACAAGACTACAAAAAAAAAAGGTTGAACTTTGGCCTTGACAATGAGGGGAACGAGTTTAGTTAGATGAATTGATGTGTTCGAACAACAACATAAAAAATCAAGGAATTGTATTCCCTTGAAATTTAGCTAAGCTTGTGGTGGAGCATTGAGTTAGGAAAATATGTGAATCGTGTTGATTTTAAATTGAAATTTACAAAGATAAGATTGATTCTTATACAAAATGAACAGTTAGTGATTATTAATTTTGGGGATACAAAGAAAGAGAGAGCGCCCATGGTTTTGGGTTGTTTTTTTTTTTCATGGATGAAAAACTTGAATTCTTTGAAAAATGCAAGAGAACGAAGATTACAAGATGAAGACTTTCTCTCCATGAGTAGAAAAATTGAAGAATCTAGAAATTCTTGATCGTTAGATAATTAAGATTAGGTTTCTTCTTAATCCACGCAATTAGAAAGCAATCATGTTGACCAATAAGGGGTTAAAGTATTTCTACAAGTCCCCCCCCCCCTGAAGTTAGTCATAAGAAATTACGCACCTAGGTCACCGTTGTCATCCTTGTTATATCGGAAAATCAATAAATAAAAATAAAAATATTGAGAAAATATTTGTATTGGTAAATTTTTGATGGATTTTATTAATAAAAATATTCCCTTAATATATACTGGAAAAATTGCAATGAAAAAAAATAAAATAAAACAAAAAAAATAATAACATGTCATCTTTACTAATGGAATTACCAACGGAATAAAATATGTTTGTAAATTTATTAGTAAAATGTAAATATTATTTATCATGTCAATTATAGTGGAAATCACTAATGAAATTTCTTGTCAGTATTTTTAAAAGAGCTTCAGAATTATTTACTTTTTAATTGTACTGTTAATTATTATTTTTTATATATAAAATCACTGATAATTGAAAAATCATCGTTGATATTTAATAATTTCTAAAAAAATCAATTAATTTGACTGTTCTCTAATCATAAGTAATTAAGCTCTCATGTCATCGTCATCATCCTTATTATTAACATTGTTGTTTATAAATATCACAAGTTTCCTTGTTTATTAAATATATTATATGTATTAGTATTTATGCATAAAAATTTGAATGTTTGATTATTATATTGTTAAAAAAAACTTAAGCAAAGGATAAATGCTTTATAAATACCCATGCTTTTGCATGCAAGCTCTCACTCCTTGTCCAAGAAATAACAGCGGTAGAAAAAGATTTCAAGGTAGCAACAAAACCACAATATAGCATGATGAAAGCTATCATATAATGCATGCACTCAACATGGTATAATCCATTACTACTAGAAATTTGACGGATGTAATTCAATTAGTAAATTATTAATATATACTAACAATATATATATATATCGGTATATATCGACAGAATTACAGACAAAATATATAAATTTTTTTTTTTAAAAAATAGGTTATTGACATGGAAGATTTTGTAGGTGATTTTACCAACAGAATTACTGAGAGATTCAAATCAAGATCTTCGTATAGTGAAGTGTCCCCTTCATTATTAGAATCATCGATAAAATATTCTATTGGTGATTTTATTGGTAAAAGTTAATATATCACCACGTTGCCAACCCTCCCATTCCCTCCTCTATTTCTCATTCTTCTTCCCCCACCCCCCAACTGCAAACAACCACCCCCCTAGAATATCACTCTCTTCTCAACACAAGTCAATTTTTTTTAACTTTTGTAGTCATTACATCCGCATTCTAATTTGTTGTAGATTTTGTTATTTTTATAAGTAAATCTATCTTTTTTTAATTTTAACATTAAAATATTAATTTTATTATTATTTAATGTTTTATTAGTGTGTGTGTGTGTGTATCTTGTTAGTACATGTATAGGTTTTATTGTTATTTATCAAACAAACTTGTAGTATGAATGTATAATTTTGTACTTGTTATGATTTGTTTTAGATTTTATAAAATTTTACTTATTTTTAAATTGTTAAAACTTATGTAGAATTATCGAATTAGATGTGTTGTAATGAAATAAATAATAACTTGTTGAACAGGTCCGTTTTAATTTTTATCAATGTTATTGTGAAGTTGTAATTTCTGTAAATTTATGTGTATAAATTTGTATGGATGTTAATAATTGATAATTGATAATGAATATTTAAGAGAAGTTTTAATTAATTTGTTGGATAATCTTGAGTTAAACTAATATTTTTTTCAAATTTATTTACTTAACATAGTTAATTAATACATGTTGTTATCATTATTTTATAGAGGTTTGATAGAAGTCATGGATGGTCATTCATGGATATATTGAGATTCACCCTAAGGATTATGAATGATGAATTATTGTAATAGGGTTCAACGTTTTATTAATTTTGCAATATTTATTTCAAGAAATTTTAGTGGAGATGGTATTAGGTGTCCATACATGAACTATAAAAAGTATTTACATCCAAATATTGTAATAATACATCTTCTACATAAAGGGTTCATGGAGGATTACCTATGTTGGTATACACATAGAGAACTATTTATTCGTAATAAGAGCATGGTGAAAAGGATGGTTTGGTCAACTTCTAGTGTCAACAATCTGCATGGAGTTATAAATGACAATAGTAATCCTTACAGAATAAATCAAGATAATAATAATCAATGTCCAATTATAGAAGAAAAACTTAATGCATATACGACTAGGTTTTTTAATCTGTTGAAAGATTTTGATGAACTATTATGAGATGGTTGCACCAATCATAGTAAATTATCAGTCATTACATAGGTATTTACCATTAAGTTAGATTGTGGGTTGACTAAGATCAATTATGACAAAATTGTTAAATGAGCGAGAAGTATTTTACCTGAAGAGAATAGGCTGAAAGAGAACTTCTATATTATTAAGTCCATAATAAAACCCCTTGGTTTAGGATACCAAAAAATCGACATGTGCTCTAACTTCTGCATGTTGTACTACCTTGAAAATGTTAAGCTAACTAGGTGCAAAACATGTGGGCATTCTCATTACAAACCCAGAACTAGCATGGAAAAACTCTCATGGCATATAAAAAACTTAGATACTTTCCAATCACACCTACACTACAAAGGTTATTTATGTCACCAAGGACTACTAAGCACATGACAGAGCACCAATCACATGATATAGTTGATGAAGTGATGGTGCATAATTCTGAAAGATATGTGGAAACACATTAACAGTGTACATCATCACTTTTCAGGTAAATCAAGGAACTACATCTTGGGTTGTGTCAGACGAATTCAACCCATTCAGGTCATTTGCTGCTCCTTATTCTTGTTAGTCGGTCATACTCACGGTTTGTAACTTACTACCAAGAATATGTATAAGGTCGGGGTTCATATTTTTATCTATTGTCATACCCTGTACAAGCAACCTAGACCAGAATATAGATGTTTTTCTTCGACTGTTGATTGATGAGTTGGCGTAGTTGTAGTCCTCCAGAGCTTTGACTTATGATATATCAAGAAAATAGAATTTTATTATAAGAGCAACTTTGATGTGGACTATCAATGATTTTTCAGCTTATGGAATGATTTCTAGTTAAAGCACATATGGAAAACTAGCATATCCATACAATATGAAAAAAAAAAAGGCATTCACATTAACAAATAGAGGTAAAGCTTCTTCTTTTTTTACTGCCACCGTCATTTCTTGCCAACAAATCACTAGTAAAGAAAGAACAGAAAGGATTTTTTTTATTGGCAGAGTTAAAAAGGATGTTGCACCTCCGAGTCTTTCTACTGATGAACTGCATAATGCTGCATTAGAGTTTGGTGACATTGTGTTTGGTTTCCAATTTGGTAAGCAAATGTTCCTGAATTTGGTTTGACCCACAACCAGGTAAAGTGAAGTATCTTTTGGGAGCTTTCTTATTAGAAAAGCGATATCCTTCGCTATAACCTTGATATCATGCACATGGAATGGACAAAATATTGTTAACACCAATATAAATGTGAAGGGGAAGCAAAGGACAACATCAAGGCTACAATGGATATAACATTGTTCTATAACCGTAAAAATATAGAGTGGATTTTTTATGGTCACAGGTCACATAACCTAGAACAAGCTTCGTGTTAGAGAAAAATACACAATAACTAGTCTACCAATGACTTAAGAGTCTATGATTTCCTGATGGACATACCTCGAACATATCAAGGTTGGTTAATCTAAAGGAATGCAGATTGTATGGAATGAAGAGCAATGCTACCACGTGTTTATGCAAACACTCATTCCGTTAGCTTGTTGTGATTTGTTGCCAAAGGGTATATGTGATGCACTTATGAAGATTAGTCATTTCTTTAGAGTTATATGCTTCAACAAGTTGCAAACAAATCACATTGAGCAACTTGAAATGAATTTCATTGAAACAATATACAAACATGAGATGATATCCCTTCCATTATTTTTTGACCCAACATTTACCCATACATTTACCATATAAGAAAAAAGTTGAAGCACCAGTCTAGTATAAATGGATGTATCCATTTAATAAGTTAGATATTATAGATATAATGTAATTCATAAAGTATTTTTATTGTTTTTTTAATTGAAAAATATTTGTTCAATTTCATGTAGGTACTTGTTCAATCTTAAGAAAAAGGTAAAGAACAAGGCGCATGTTGAGGCTTTGATATGTGAAGCCTATATTGTTAAGGAGATCTCAATATTTGTATCTTACTATTTTGAACCTCTTTTAAGAACGTGAATCAATTACGTTCCACATCATGATGATGATAATGAAGTGCCTTTCAGTGAAAACTTGTCGATATTCTCCAATCCTAGACTACCCACACCAAAAAATATGTTTGAACCATCAACAATATTTCTTCTTCTATATTTATTTTAGCATAATGAGCTCTTTTTCCCAAATAGAACATTCATATCAAAAATGTCCTAGCTTGTGACACTTGTAGCAATCCACAAATGCTTTGTTAAATCCATGTTCACCGCTACCTTTTACACAACCTCGAGATACACTTCAAACACCTCTACTTCTTCCTCCTTCATATAAGACATTCAAAGCTTGTTCATCACTTTGAATATGATGCTTCATTCCTTGTTCATGAACAAGTAAGCTACTTTGAAGTTTATCTATGGTAAGTTTGTTCAAATCGTTAGACTCCTTTACTAAACATACCACATAGTCAAATCTGGAAGTAATTAATCTTAAAATTTTCTCAATGATCATGACCTGCTCCATCATCTCACCATGAACTTTCATCTTATTCATAATAGTCAACATCCAAGCAAAGTACTCATCCACTTTCTTCCCTTCTTTAATCTACAGCACGTCAAATTCTCTTCTTAAAACTTGCAATTGAGCTCTTTTAACTCATGTTGATCCCTAATATTTCTTCTTCATAAAGTCCCATATTTCTAACCAATTCTTTTATCAAGGATAGTCTTCATGATAATGTGATCAATGGCTTGAAACAAGTCATTCTTCACCTTTAAATCTTTGATTTGAAGTTGTTTTTGTGCCTTAGTTAGCACAACTCCATCTTCTGTTACTGAGGAAACTCCTGTTTCTATCAAATCCTAATACTTTTTTGAACAATGAAGGTTTTCCATTCGCATAGCCTAGTGGTCATAGTGGCCATCAAACTAAAGGATAACTGCTTGAACATGTTTATTTATAGCCATCTCAGAAATTTCTGTTCCTATCTCAATTTGTTTTAATCCTTACTAAATCTTTCGCTTACCAAGTGTTTCACCTTTTCTCTCATGTTTCACTCACCAAGTGTTTCACTCTTTCTCTCTTGTTAGGAATTGCAAATCCAAAAACTCTCAATCAAGCCCCTATGTGTTGAGGTTCTAATACCAAATATTATTTTTGTAAGCTCTTAACTACACAAAATAAATATTAAAAGAAAAGTCTATTAATGTAGTAGAAGAACTGGGGCTTTATATCAGCCTTTGCACAACAGGAATGCAGAAAATAACAAAACCACTAAAGACATGGTCAATTGTTTATAAGAGAGTCAAATCAAAACTGAGGTCCTAAAAACTAGGACATTATTAACCAAAATAGCAACAACTAAAAAGACTAAGCCAAACTAAACTTTGTCAATAAAAGAACCCACAAAATAAAAGCAATTAATAAGATTGCTTTCCTCTTAAATTTTATTATTGTTCTTTAGTTTTGTATCTTTGTTTTGTTGTTTATGAACCCTTACCATACTATTTTTTCTTCCAACTAGTGGTATTAGAGCTTGCTTTTATTATTTAACATGACCAATACAAACTTCCCACTTTAATATCCTTGTATGACAAAGGATAATTATGAAGTCTGTCATAACCTAATTCTGGATTATTCCCTAAAAAATCAATTTCTTTTTCAAAATAAAAAATAAAATAATGGTTGGCAAAGTGGATAAAGTAGATTGGAGAATCAAGCTGCAATTTAGAAGAAATTCAAGGCCTCGTTGTACCTAAAAATGAAAAAAAATACAAATTCAAGGTCAAATTAAATGATTATTGGATGAATTTGCATAAAAATCAAGTTCATGGATATAATTAAACTTTTAATAAGCCAATTTGATTTTATCATGGGCCAAATTAAATTTTAATTATGTTTAAGAATTAACTTGGATCCAAGTGAAGGATTTAATTAAGTGTAAGGACTTAATTATACTTTAAAATGGGTCAAATTAATTTTATTTGAGGCTTAATTGGTGAAAAATTAAGTTTGGGCTTCATTGAGTAGATTGAAATTTTAAGAGATAAAATTTTAATTTTTATCATGTTAATTGATTGAAATTAGGGGCTAAATTGTAAGAAAATTGAAGTTTTTGGATCAATTAGGGGCCAAATTGAAGAAATTCAAAACCAAGGACCAATCTATAAAATCCGCCACAATTTAGGGGCTTAATTGGTAAAAATCAAGAGCCAAATTGTAGAAATTGAAAGTATAATGGTCAATTAGGGGTTCAATTGAAAAAATCCGATGCTAAGGACCATATTGAAAAAGGCGTGTAACTTTAGGGTTCCAATTGAAGTTATCCAGGAGCTTAATTGCATTAAATCAAGAATTTAAGGTTAATTGGGGGTTTAATTAAATCAATTAAAAGTTGGACGAATCGATTGAAAATCATTAAAAATCCCTAATTAATCCAAAATGGCGTCATTTTGAAAAGAAAAAAAGAAAAAAAAATCAGACAATGCGTCGTTCGACACTGTTCATTGTCTTCTCTGATTTTGCCTGAAAATGTTGTCGGGTGACTACTTTTCAAATAAATTTAATGCTTCATTGCTCCGTCAAATCCAACAAAAAATGCACAATAATGATCTTGTGTAGTTTCTTTACAATAATGACTGAACATTTCAGTCTGAATGGCAATGAGACGACGCCGGCGTCGGTGTAAAATGGTCAACTCAGGCAGCCTTTTCTGCAAGATGAACAACTCATGAGGCACACTTTGAGCCAACAGTTGGGATGCTTCCTGACCAAATCAAGGGTTAAGTTTTTATTTCTTGTATAGACAAGATTACCCTCTTCCACCAGCTACAAATATAGGCAAAGTTGATGGCCTAGAGGAGGAGAAAATTGAGTCCAAAGTCGGTCAAAAATCAGCCCTTCTTCTCCTATTTCTACAATTTTTCTTTCCCTCTCTCTCTCTCTCTATCGTTCCAGCCACCCACTAAAGCCACTAATAGCTCATGCACCATCAGCTCCGTTATAGGAAGCTACCTACGAACCTCTCTACAACTTCTCATTTGCTTCTCCTTCTTTTGCTTCCTCTGCCACCAGCCACCAACTCCTTTATTGTTCCTTAAAATGACTCCACCCAGACCATCAGCTCAACCTCTAGATCATGATTGTGGCCATAGACACTAGTAGCCTCCTCTTTCGCCCATCCGCAGCTTCTGCAACCATTTGGTTACTTGCAGAACATGAACAGTGAGTGTTCACGTTTCTGCATATAATTCACATGAAATTTGGGCCAAGCCAATTATGCCCCAACCTAATCAACTAGTCTAGCCCCACCAGTTATCTGGGTCAAGCTGACCCATATTTTAATAATATTTAATTAATATACATAATATTATATTATATATTTCATTTTTCAAAAAAAAAAGAAAAAAATTCCAAAAAATACTTTAAAGAATTTATGATTTTCTTAAATATTTTTCTATTAATTTTGCATAGTATTAAGTTGTATATTTATACTGTAAAATACAAATCTGGTATTAAAATTCCTAATTTTCTCTAAAATATTTCAAAAAAATCAAAAGGAAATCTCAAAAAATCTCAAAATTTTAAATCAATTTTCTTTTTTAAAAATTATTTTCATGCATACAGCCAAATATTAAAAGTTTTTCAAACATATTTTCATAAAAAAAATTGTATATTTCTCATGTTTTGAAATCCCAAAAATGGATATCATAATCAGTTTATGATCATCTATTAAGGTTTGGCCAAAATATCAAAAAAGTCTTTTTTCAATTTTCTTCTCTAATATAGACCTTAATATTTATGGGTGTAAAATTACACAATAAAATACACTCTCAAGTATTAAAGATACAAAGAGTAAATAAATGTTAAAATTTAGACTTTGAAACAGTTAGGATTTAACCTAATAAGATAGAGACTCTCTCATGAAGAGAGATCTGCCTTAAACTTTAGATAAAACCAATAAATAGAAACTCAACCTAAAAAACAATCAAACAACAATGCAACTTACGTTAGGTAAGGTACACTAGGGGTGATGCGTCTTCCCTTACACAACCAATCACTTACTCAGACTCTCACAAACCCTAGTGACCATAATCTTAGGTGGCGACTTTCAAAAATTAATCATATTTTTTTCAACACACAACACCCTATAACAGGAGGCACGACATAGATATTATGTCGTCGCCAAACAACATTGCCCCTGTGATAAAGTTTAGCGTATTCATGTGAAAGTTTAGCTAGGTTTTCAAGATATGTGAAAAACAATGGAAAAAGGCTTTGAGAAGCCTATAGAAGAAGCAATGTTAAAATTTAGACTTTGAAACAGTTAGGATTTAACCTAATAAGATATAGACTCTCTCTTGAAGAGAGATCTGCCTTAAGCTTTAGATAAAACCAATAAATAGAAACTCAACTTAAAATACAATCAAACAACAATGCAACTTACGTTAGGTAAGGTACACTAGGGGTGATGCGTCTTCCCTTACACAACCAATCCCTTACTCAGACTCTCACAAACCCTAGTGACCATAATATTAGGTGGCGACTTTCAAAAATTAATCATATTTTTTTCAACACACAACACCCTATAACAGGAGGCACGACATAGATATTATGTCGTCGCCAAACAACATTGCCCTTGTGATAAAGTTTAGCGTATTCATGTGAAAGTTTAGCTAGGCTCCCAAGATATGTGAAAAACAATGGAAAAAGGCTTTGAGAAGCCTATAGAAGAAGCAATATTAATTTCAACTAAAAGGAAGGTTGTGTAAAAGGAACAAAATAAGAATCAACAAGCAATTACAATCATCCATCAATGTCTAAATGATGTCGCTTTTAAGATAATAGCTAATACAATAATTATCAAGCAAGCATAAGAAGTTTTGCAAAAATTAAACCAAGAAGCTGATAATGTCATAAAGGTATGCCTATAAAAGTTATGAGGTGACTTTAAAAAGCTACATATGCTAAATTAGAGAGTATTTCAGATTACTCTAGTGGAGTATTGGCCATATATGATCAAATAAAGAGGTATGATGAAAAAAATAAAGGGAACATATGTGGTAGAAAAGATTTTACGCTCACTAAAAAAGAAATTTTATTATGTGGTGGTCATGATAGAAGAATCATAAAATCTAATTTTTTTTACCATTCAATGACTTATGGAAAAACTATAAGCTAATAAAGAAAAAGTTAATGACATTCAAGAACACATGGGTGCACACCTCCTTGGGTATATCCAAAATCATTTTGCTTCTTTTTTGAATAGTGGTTTGAAAAAAGAGCACATACACATGGACAAGGTAGAGGAAGAGCAGGTCGAAACAACCTCAATAGGTTAACTGGTTAATTAAATAAAGCAAATTGGTCAATCGGTTCAATTGATAGTGGCAATCTAAAACCCATGTTTAACAAAACAAAAGTTAAATGTTACAATTATGAAAAGATGGGTCATTATATTAGGGATTGCTAGAATCCAACTAGAAGGGTTATAAAGAGAATGTCAATCTTGTTGTAGAATATTATAAAAAAAGCCACCCAAGTCTACGATGAATGAATACAAGCCAAATAAAACATGTGATATTAGACAATGGTGTTAGTAATCACATGTGTGGAAATAAAAATAAGTTTATGGATCTCAATGAATTAATTAAAAGTAATGTCACCTTTGCAAATTGTTCAAAGTTTTCCATAAAAAAAGGTACGATTCTCGTTAGATTGAAAAATAGTAGTGATCAATTTATTAATGATGTTTATTATATCCTAACTATATATAAAAAAAACAATAGATTGATTTTGGGATAATTGTTGGAGAAGGTTGTGAGATTAAAATGAAAAATCATACTTCTACATTACTTGATATTTATAGAGCTATGATTGCAAAAGTAACCATGACAAAGAACAAAATATTGTTGCTAAAAATTGAGATGTTAAAGGGTCTATTATCCATTATACATCAAAATCAGTTGTGTGAAGGATGCTCGGTGAATAAACAATTCTGCAAGAGCTTTCCAAGAAAATCTACATCTAAAGCAAGTCAATCCTATAAGAGATACATACAAACGCATATGATCATATTCAACCATGCTTATTTAGTAAAGTTTTATTTTTCATACTTTTATTGATTATTATAATAGAAGAACATGGGTATATCTTTTTTTAAAAAAAAAGTCTAATGTATTTAAATATTTTAAGAAATTTAAGATATTAGTTGAAAAAAATAATTATTCTATAAAATCACTTAGAAAAGATATAGTGAATTTTGTTGGAATGAGTTCAATAAATTTTGTGAAGATTATAATACCAAAAAAAACTTTTAATAGTGCCTAGATCACCACAGCAACATAGCATGGTCGAGAAAAAGCATAGGACCATCCTCAATATGGCAAGAATTATGGTCAAAACTAAAAAACAATTTAAGGAATTTTAAGTTAAAGCTGTAGATTTTGTTTTTTGTTTTTTGTTTTGGATTAGTTAACCTTTTCTAATCAGTATATACCATGACAATAATACATCACAATTTTAGAAAGAAAGAGTTGCAATCAGATCACAATTATTATTTGTTTAATTGTGGAGGCACAGACTGAAGAATCAATTCAAATTACTAAAAGAAAGCAGAATTAATGGACTGATATGAGTACAAATTCAAGTCCAAGTTTATTTTATATTAACATGTTGTAACAAAAAACTGAGGTTAAATTAAATCCAGAATATCTAAGTCTTAATCTGCGGCATGTGATTCATTATTTTGTTTGCTTACTTATATGTCTTTACACATTGATAGTCATCAAATATAAATGTGTTTTCACGTGAATGCGATAAGTTTGTATATTCGGAGCCAAGCTTTGATCAAAGGCATTTTCGTGGTCAAATGAAAATCTATCGCAACGTCATTCGTCCCCTCTTGCCTTGGAAACCTTTGAGATGGACGGGCAGCAATCAATCTTTCTTGCGCCGAGCTTTAAGTGGATTCTGCAAAAGTCATGGAGGCAGAAACATTTGCTTCGGTGCAGTCTTGAACTTGGTAGAAGCTAGGTAGAAGCTGTTTCGGAAACAACTTCTTCTGAGCATGATAGAATCATGGACAGGTTTAACAGAAGGGAAAAAAGAAAGATTCATATCCTTGTAAGTGTTAATTTTTCATATTCAAGCCTCAGAACAGAACTAGCAATAGTGCTATTGAAGAAGAGAGCGGTCGTGCACTATATATACTCTCAAATACGTGTATTTTAGAATTATAAAATAATTTCATAAAAAGTTAAAAATATTAAAAAATAATACAGTGTGAACACAAAAAAAGGAACCGCTATTGAAAATAATGGTTGTTATAAAAACTATCTCCCTCTTAATTTAATTGATATGCATAAAAAATCAAACTTTAAATTTTACAAAGATTTAATGGAAACAAATAAAATTGAAGATTTAACAGCTAAAATCTTGACAAAATGATTCTAGTCATACATTGAAAACCATCAAACACGATAATAATTTGTTTAGAATTAATTACGATCTTATTTGGTATTTTTCAAAGATATAATTAGAATTATGTCATCAAGATTTTTTTAACTATATCGAGTGTATCGAAAATAAATATTGATATGCTTTTAGTGACCCATTCTTTCTTTTCACATCACTTTATCTTCTTTTTTTCTTTTTTAGTCCTTACATCTTGAATATTATCTTTTGATCTTTGCATCTTCATATAAAATATTAGTTGATTTTAGTTTAAATTAATTAATTTATAAAAAAAATGTTTTAAAAACATTCACTAAACAACAACTATTTCATATAGCCGTTGTGTTGAAAATATATTCTAGGAGGCAACCACTACTCCAAATAATAGTTACGTATAAAATTAATATTTATTTTAAAACATGATAGTGTTTAAACTATGTTTTTTTTCAAATATTTTTTGAACTTATATTATGATCCAGAACATTTAGCAAACTATGGTATTTTTTATATAAAAAAAATCTCTCCATTACTACCACCTAGGCATTTTATTTCTCTGAAAAATAGTAATTTTCAGTTGAATCTCTTATCTATTTCTTGTTTCCATGATTTACGTTCGATTAGTTTCTCAAATCAGTATGCATTGCCTTAATTTGCACAAACTATTAATAAAGCTGTCGAAGAATAGATGTTTTAGAATTCATTTGTTTTTTTATATTAAAAGTGTTTATGAAAAAATGTAATATTTTTTTATTTTATTTTTTAAAATATTTTCAATTTTTTGGTGTAAAAAATAAATTTTAAAAATAAAAAAAGGTATTATTTTAATATATTTTAAAATAAAAAATATTAAAAAAAAATAGATGTTACACGGTATCCCTATGCTCACGTATAACACCTCCTATCGATTTTATCGCTATTAAGGTCGGCAGCATTAATTGGCACAAGTAACTAAATGAATGTTGACCATCCCAAAATAGTAAACTTATTATACTTTAATTGGCACTTGTCAGTATAGAAGAGGAAATGACGTGAGTGCCCGCGAAGGCAGTGGTACTCGAAAGCTTAGGATTTGTTTGTTTTGTATTTTAAAAACAAATTAGAAAAAGTTTTATTTTTTAAATTAATAATTTTTTAGTATTTTTAAATTATTTTGATATATTAATATTAAAATAATTTTTAAAAAATAAAAAAAATATTTTAATATATTTTTAAATAAAAAATACTTTAAAAACTATTATCTGTACACCTTCTATCAACGATGAAAGTGGCGGTGGGATGTACCAAGGACTGTAATTAAATAAGGACCGGCAAAGTTCACGAGGGTTAAAAAGACAAAGTCAAGTAGCCGCAGCCACTAAAGGACACGGGCCACCCATATAATTGAAGGATTTAATATAAAAAATTAATTTAAGTTGGGTTTTAAATTTAATGGAAAAAAATTATTGATTTAATAAAACTTGGTTAATGATTTTTAGTACTTTAATTAACCCATCTGATTGGATAAACGGTAAAGAATTTAAAAAAAATACTGTCTTTTTTAATTATTGTGCCAATAAAGCACAACCATTTATCATTCTAAAATACATATAGGCACGTAACCATTCATGTTTGAAATGATAAAACTGCCCCCCCTGTTCATCAGTCATCACCGTTTTCCACATTGATATAGCAAGGGTATTTTTGTTATTTCACACATGTCCATGGGTGATGGCATTTAAGAAAAACAGAGGTGCTTCTGTTTCACATAAAGAATTGCAATTCATGGATAATTGTTAATATCTAATAATAATATGGTATTATATTGTATGACTAGAGTCCTGGAACAAGATGAAGACATACCTCCCAGGGGACAAGAACTGAACAATGTAGAAGTCTGGGAATGCAAAGCCACGACATGTAACATGCTTTTTTAACTCCTGATTAATCAAGTATTTCACTGTGTTATTATTAAAGAATAATTTGAATTTAATAGTTTCATCTATTAATTAAGGTTTTAAAATATAATTGAAATATCTTTTAACTTCAAACTTATATAAATTTATATTACCTTATACTTAAATTTTATTAAATAAATAAAAATAAAATGATTTAAATTCATAACTACTTAATCATCAAGACTTTAATACCATGATAAATAATCATTTTAAACTTAAATTATTAAATAAGATTTTAAATATATTTTTTATATTCTTTTTAATTCTCTATAAAAGAAGTATCCAAACCAAAAATCTTCATTCAAATTGTCCTATTTGGCGACAAAAATATGATGTAAATGGGATCGACGTTGATTTGATTTGATAATTAACAAATGATGATAAAGCAAACTATTATTTGAAGACAGTTTTTCGGCCTATGAAGATAACCTCTTGATTGTTTTTCGTAATCAAACGAAGAAATTCGTAGTTTTAAATTTGATCACATAGGCACGGTTTTACGAGTAAAAATGGCCATAAATTAGATCCCACTGCTAGAAGCTTTTGCTCTCTTGGCTATGGCTTTCTCATTTGCTACTCCGCATGCAACTCCCAGCCCCCTCCAAGACTTTTGCATAGCAATAAATGATGCTAATTGTTAATGGGAAATTATGTAAGAACCGAGAATGATTTTCTTGTATTCAGGACTAAATGTTTCTGAAAATACATCAAAACAAATTAGAGTACACATTAATCTCATACTTTTTCTTGGGGCGTATAGCTTATGAAACAGATGGTGGCCTGGACTCTCCACAGTATCATCCTAGAGCATTGGAGGTTCTTTTGGTTTTACAAGGCATTTTATTTTATGTGCTGGTTTTGTCACATCAAACCCGGATCACCGTCTCTTCACAGAGATTCTAAACTAGGAGATCTTTTTGTGTAGCAGATGCAATTTCTTTTGCTGCATTAACAAGCCAAGACCCAGGAGTAAATCCAGTAGCAAATGCAGTTTTTGGAGCCAGTTGGCCTATTTATCCTGAAGTTCTGACCACCGCTTTACAAATGGACAAAAGGTTTGTGGAGGGTCTCCAACTTAAAACTGGGTTAATCCCTCTCCTTGGACCTTTGAAGGCAAGCCATACCCAACATGTTAAATGCAATGTAACTGGTTTGAGTTATCACAACATAGTTGATCAAAATGTCAGCAGCCATATTTTTTAGAGCAAGTAAAAGAGGAGATATAAATGTTGGTTTACTTGTTTCTGTAGCGGGTTAGAGCTGCCAGTTTAGAAGCAGTATTACACGAGGTTGAATGAATTCCATAACAATTTTGGAAAGACTTGAAATCAGATCACAATTCATTGTTTGCTGCTAATTGTGGAGGTCTACACTGATGAATCAATTTAAGTCACTATAAGCAAATAGAATACGGTTACAAATTAATATCACCAAAAACATGAACTCTGCTAACATGCTGTACAAGCATGTGATGATCTGGGAGATCAATGTTCCCTTATTATTTAATCTTATCAAGGAGAGGTCTTTTTGGCCAATCAAGCCTCAGCCAACTGTTTGAAATTAATTGGGGATACAAATCGTGGTTCACCAGCATAGAGGGTTAGAGCTGCTAGTTTTGAAGCAGTCATTGTAGGATGGAATAAATCCCAGAACAAGTATTCATGGCGATTCAGACAAAGATTTGCATTTTTGTCACAGATGCCTTCGCCATTGAACGTCTTGACTCCACAACAAGCAGTTTGCACCTCCTTAAATCCTGATGAGTGTTCAGAAGATTTAGGAATGGTCAACTCAACTGATGCACAAAACTAAAACATTTTGCTGAAATTTGTCAACGCATTGAAGGTCAGAGAGAATAGCTTACCGAATGGAAAAGGGTTGTCTATCACATTGATGGTCATCTCATATGTGTTTCCAAGTGAATACTGTAGGTCTGTATATTCTGAGACGAGCTTCATCAGGAGGGCGTTGATTGTTGAATGAAATTCTAAAGCAAGGTCATTCAAACCCGCCAAACAGCCCCCACTTTCGTTGAAAACCCTTTGTGATGGGCAGCAACCAACTGGTGGAACACTAATAATACCAATCTTCTTTGCTCCAAGCTCGAGGATTCTCTGCAAAATCAACAAGGCAGAACAGTTGCTTCAGTATGCTCTTGAACATGGTAGCGTCATGGATCTAACAGGCTGGAAAAGGAGGATCTTACCATTATTTGTTTTTCGTATTCAAGTCCCAAAGCAGAAATGAAGTCTTGCTTGGGTACACTACTGTTTGAATAGAAATAGCTAAGAAGATCGTTGCTTCCAATGCTAATGAAGAACAGTGACCTTGAGAAAAGAATTTCTGTATATACTGAACCCTTAATAGCTGTAAGATTGTCATGGACTGCAGAAAGTTGCTCAATCTGCTCTCTCAGTGGGACAACATTCTTAACACCGCTCAGCGAGCTGGTAAACTGAAAAGAGAAGTAGGAAAGAGTATTTTTCTCAAAACTTAAAGGGCAAGTTATAGGCTATCAGGATAATGAGGCATTTACCGCAGTTTGCCCAGTTATGTCAAGAATGCCAGACCCTCCAGAGGCAAAATTTACTCCTCGGAAGCTAGGCCGTTTGAGCAATTTTGGATTGTCAGCGAGAGCAAAGAAAGGTAGCGGGCTTCTCTTGAATCCCATTAGCATAGCTGACCATGGAAACATCATCGAAAGGCTATGTTACAATAAAGCACAACGTAATCATCTTTGAAATAAGACAAATCATTGACAAATTCTACACTTCAAGGGTAACAAATCATTAACAATTCTTGTACTAACCTAGAAAATCAGCACTGTTAAAACCATTACTGAACCTTCCAGTTGGTCTAGAGGAGGGAAAATCAATGCCATTCGGGGGAAAGTCGGCCCTCGCTTTGAATCCTGGCAAGAAATTGTTAGTCCCAACATCAGCTGTTGAATCTCCCAATACAAAAATAGCCGGAACCTCTGCATTTGCAAAGCCAAGACCAACAATGGCCAAGCATAGGGCTTGAAGAAAAGTTTTGCTTTCCATTTGGACTTCCTATTTATTTCCTTTACTAGCACATAAATTCCTGACCAAATTTTCTAGTATTTATAAGCTATACAAACTCTACAACAGCATATGCAAGTGCCGGAATGATGCATATTCTTTCACAACAAGAAAGCAAACTTACAAGAACTAGGCATCTCAACAAGGGGATAGTCCCAAGGTATCGTTACTAATGCCGGATTGACAATGTCAAAATTTTGTACTCACTCATTAGCCCTTTCTATGCATTTCAATGCATTTTCCCCTGTCTATTTGCTGCCGCATAAATTAGACAGTCGATGCAATCATAGAAGAAAATTGTTAGATTTTATGTATAACTATGAAATTTGATTGGATTTATTTCAATGATAATTGCGAAAGGAATGACAAGTAACAGTCAATTAGAGAGAGAACTTAAGTAGAAGGATTTAGCGTATCTTTTATGGGTTAATAAAACTAGACTTGAAAAACTCGGTCCGCTTAGCCACATTTACAAGAAAAACATTTTGAAACTTAAGTTGATATAGTGTTTTTTTAGATAACGAGGAAAATAAACTTAAATGTTTTTTAAGCTTGTATAAGTCTTATACCAAATTTTGATTTTTTTATATATTTATGTTGTCTAAAAAGATAGAATCTACCATGATAAACCATGACTGATCATTGATCTAGAGAGATAAAACTCTTTTTATATAGATTTTTTAAAATAAATTTTATATTTAAAATATTTAATATAAATATTTAGGATATTTATAAGATATTTATATTAAAATATCTTATAAATATTTAGTACATTTATGGAGGCATGTAAATTATATAAAGCGATTTGTGTAGTTTTTTCATATATCATTAAAGCCTCTAACTCTTGCAAACAAATGTGTTTGAAAAACTTGACACAGGAAGGGGGTAATTACAAAGGGTAATGCCATAAAATTGTCTTTTATGTATCTTTAGAGCCCTCAAATCCCGGTGTCACCTATTGTGCGTACAAGCTGTCATAAAAGGAGTTTGTGGGTGCAAACTTAGCGTATAGTTGTCGAGCGTAGCCATAAATGTAGTTATAGGAATAGCAGTGTACATAACTATAGGTGTCGCTATGGGTGTAGTCACATGGATGTAACTTTCGGCGTAACCATGTAGGGCATAATTGTTGTCTTAGCCAGTGACATGTCGTTAGCATAGCTGTTGACATGTCGCTAGGGTTTCAATGGCCATGAAAATGGCTTGTGATAAACATTAATAAATTGGTTTTTTATTTAATTTATTACATACGGCGCCAAATGATAAGACTGGAAAAATCCACAGTAGAATAATTGAGAGCACTTTTTATATGCTGATAAAACTAAACTCAGAGGACATGATGGGTTCGGCGACACCTAAAAAAACATTTTGAATCTCAAGTTAGTATAGTCTTTATTCAAGTGAGGGAAAGATTAAATATTCTCCATTCCTTAAACATTATTTAAATCTTATATTTGTTTTTATTATTATTATTATTATGTTGATTAAAGAGTTAAAATCTAGAGAGGAGCAATGATCAATTCTTAATCCGGAAAAATAAAATTTGTTTATATAAATTTTCTAAAAATATATATCTTTAAAAATATTTTATATAAATTTCTTATAAATTTATAAGATATTTATATAAATGTATACATTGTATAAAATATCTATTTAGTTTTTTCATAAATCATCAATTAGTTGAACAAAATTTGAATGCTCCGTTGAAGTGCTGTCGTTTTGCACATCATACTTAATTCTACAATGTCAATTCTACTGATAGAACCAAGGAGGCCTGTTATATTTGTTCTTCTGAGCAGTGGAGGTACCAGGAAGATTCAGGGAGAGTGGGGCATGGCACACCAAGGACTTTGGAAGTTTACATTTTGGCCCCTAAAATTGAAGATTTTTTAACTAAACTATTTGACAGAAAATGCTTATTTCGCACCCCAAAAATTATTTTATTTTCATATTTGCTTCTTCTTTTTTTCCTTGTAAAAATCAAGTTCTGCTCTTGCCATTAGCAAGCATATATGTTCCTAATGCGCAGAATCCAACCCGTCTCTTCTTAATTATCATACAAACAGCAAAGGTACATGAAATTATTGAAAGAACAATTTTACACCTTGATAAACATTTATATGAACTTAGACATTAATTTTGTTCTAAAAATAATTAAAAAAATTAGAGACAACTATATTTTACGTGAATTAATTAACTCGAGAGAGTATACAACACAATTTTGAAATCCGACTTGGTCAAGTGATCGTATCACGAGTCAAATAAGTTGACCCGAGTTAATCAAAAAAACCTATTAAAAAAACACACAATTAGTTGCAATACAAAACTTACATAAATCAAATTTCAATAATAAACCAACAATAAAAATTTAATTCAATATCCAAAACACAAATCAAATATAAATTCTAAAATATTTAAAACAAAACATCCAACAACATAAATTTTAAATCAACAATACATTCACTTTTGTTGAATGAACATGTTAAGTTCTTCTATGTTTATAGGAGCAAAATTTGGATCAAATGTCGATGGAATTGAGTCAATCTTGTCAACACTTAATAAATCATCAGCATGCCTCTTTGAAACTTCATCATCACAATCATCTTTAATATCATTAACATTTATGATATTTACATTTCAAACATAATTAATAAATAAATATTATGTGTTAACCAAAATTTTATTTTAAATAATATTTATCACTAAATAATCAATCATTAATTACCATCATTTAAAGTATCTTACATGTTAAAGTTATTCTTCATCTGCTACCACTTAATATGAAAATTGAAAGTTAAGATTATTAGGCCGTTGAAGAATCATTACTTAAAGTATTATCATTATGTGAAGACATATTAAGACTGAATATAATTTATAAAAAGGAATATAATTTCAAGCCAACTCACTATATATTGGATTAACAATTAGAGCCTCATTGATAATCATATATAACAGAAAAAGACTACTTAATTGATGCTCTAGCCTCATGGTTTTCATTCAATGCAAAAGAATTAATAATGTAATTGACATAATATAAACACAACATATTCAACACAATATTCTAGAAAATTAACAAATCTGATTAGACAAAAAAATTAATAAATTAACAGAGCAATTAAAATTTGTAACAGACAGAATCATGGCTTTATTATTTTGGTGTGTAAGTCAGCACAGTTGTTACAATACATTTTAACATAATACAAATATCACACAGCTAACTTATAATTGTCGAATCATGGTAACAGCATCAAAAGAATCATGGTAATAAGCATTAAATCTTAAACAACAGAATCATGGTAATAGCATTCTAGAGTTCATCATCGATTAACATTAAAAACTGCAAACAGCAGAGTTTTTATTTTTTTGGTAGAAGTTGAAATTGGGCTACAGAAAAGAAAAGATAGAAATGGATGCAGAAATTGAGCTAGAAAAACATACTTGAGGTGACTGGGTTGTGAATGAATCAAAGAACAACGAATCGATGTCAGTGATTGAAATTGATGCCAGCGATTGGGCTGTGAAGGAATCAGTGCTAGTAATTCAAAAAATAACCAAGAATAAAGAAAACAAAGAGTGAAAGAAGGAGATTCAAACCTTTTTCACAAAGAAATAACAACGATCAATAGTTAAGATATCTTCTGCTCCTCGGTCTCCAATATTGCTTCGTTATTCTTCACTCTTTAATGTTTTGGCCTTTTAAAAGGCTAAAATAATATCGTTTAATGACTGCTAATATAAAAAAAATAGATTAGGTCTCACCCGGGTTTGATCGAGTCCCAGATCGATCGGGTTTTACCAAGTCAATTTTCAAGTAGATTTTTACTTTCATTTTTACTTTCATCCAAACTAGTCCTAGGCTCGGGTGGGTCAGATCTCGGACCAACCCGTGGTTTTAAAACTCTAATATTCAGAGTATTTTTATGTTAGTTTCAATTATGAATAATGTAAGTAAATTAGTACTAATAAATTTCTAACATGAAAATAGTAATGCAAACAATTATAAGGAATTAAGAAAAATAGAAGTAAATGAAATCATATATTTATTGGGCTAGATGGTTGTTTAATAATGTATTAATGTTATTATCTCACATGTTTATTGAATTAATAATATTTCTTAGAAACTTTGTAGTTTTGTAAAATAAGATTGGTGGCGAGCTATTATCAAATGGCAACCAAGCCACCACGAAGAACCTAAAATAAATTAAGTAAAAAATTCAATTAGAATGCATGTAAGTGTAATGCATTAAAAAAAAAACAATTGTTTACAAATGCAGCAGGGAGGACAGCTAATTAATATGTAAATATTATTGAAGTAAAAATATTATATATTTTTTTAGGAGAATATTGTTTAATACATTGAAGCTTAAATCTTGTAATTCATCACAAAAGAATAAGAAATCCAAAATTATTATAAAAATGAAACATCCTCTACTGACCAAATACAAATATTTGTAACAAAGAATGGGACCCTGAGTTAGGGTCTTGTACATTGGGGTAACAGCACTGATAATCTATAGAGGTCTTGTTCTTCTGCCAATGGCTCTCCCGCAAAGAAGGGCGTTCTTGGGAATTGGATATTCATCTCGAGGTGACTCAACCGGTGAGTATACACGCATATAAAATTGCTGACCAAGGTACTGTCTTGCCCAGAATTCAGTCCTGATGTTCCACATTCCAACATTATCAAGTGCAATGTAGATAGCAGTCCATGACTTGGGATACACCTGCAGCAACAGCAGCAGCAGCAGCAGCCATAATTTGTCAAATCTTTGTTACACTGAACCATGGTGATCAGCACTGAATACTAGAGAAAGTATCTCACCTGAGTCGTGCAACGCGAAACCGCATCCCTGAGATTGTATTGATTACGGCTAGCTGGAGTCCACACCCCTCCATCCATACTGTATATTTTAAACAAGTTAGAAGCATAATCAAATGTATTTAAACAGACCCATTTATGTAGCATAGAAGTTCTCAAGTTCTTACCCGACTACCCAGAAGGAGTATCCATTGATGTGCCAGCTCTGGACAATGTTCTCATGGTTCTGAAACACGATCTCAACAAAGGCCCTGAAATCGGCACCCATGACAGATGTGTCAAGGTACATTTTCTTGCCTGTTGGATAGTCTGGCATGCTTCCGACGCGGAAAACACCTCCGATCTTAAAGTAGTCAGCAATCTTAAGAGGGGTGTCGGCAGGAACAAATGAGACGCTGTTAACTGCATATCTCTGCTTGCCATTAACTTGAGCTGCAGAGCTTTCTAGCTTGATGGTTCTGGTGAGGTTGATCATTCCATAGTGATATGATCCTTGTGGATTTGGTCTTGGTCCACTTGCTGTCAGATTTGTCCTGGAATAATGAACGTATGAAAAATGTCACAACAATTATTCACTTGAAATGTAAAAAACATTGTCAAGTCAGTCGCAACGTCAGGAATCAGTAATGAATTACTAGGGACTCGCCTAATTGAACGAGCCTGGTTAAGAGACCAGTCGATTTCAGTGGTTGGTCCTCCAGGGATTGGACCGGACACTTTTTTGGCAGAATTGCTGTAGTGAAGTATGGCAGTGGTGGTAAGGATCTTGGTGGTGAAACGAGTAGAGACAGCAATGTAATAGTCCTGAGCTGTCTGATCAGCTGTGACCAACACCGAATAGGATTGACCGACATGGACATCCAGTGATGAAAGCGTAGTCTGAAGAGTGTGAGTGCCCTCAACTTCAACTAGCTTCATCTTGTGGCCTTGAATGCGAAAATTGAGAGAATGTTGGAGCCCCACATTTGATATCCTGAGCCTGTAAGTTTTTCCTGCAATGTCCATGATTCATTACATTCTGGACTTTACAAGTCTCTTAAGGTCTGAAACACACCATAAACTATCACCGTAGTTCAAAAAATTACCAGGTTGAAATGTGAAATATGTCTGATTGGGTCCACGACCATTGACCAGGATGCCATCTGGGAAAGGAAGCTTGTGACCACGATCTAAAATGGCCTTCAATACCTGAAATAGTGAATAGCATTGCAAATTCATTACTAGTAAGAAAAATCACATAAAATTTGAAGAAGCTAGTTATACTTTTCACAGGTGGTGTGTTTTCATAGTTTGTCAATTACCTTGTGGTTGGCCTTGTACCAATCTCCAATAAGAACAGTAAAATCATCAGCAGGTTCAGGGAATGGGACAGGAATTAGCGGCCTGCTAAGGATCCTGATGCCTCCAAACCCACCAGCTGCCTTATGGAAAGCAAGAGATGGGTAGTAGTAGAAGCTGCCAATCTGATCTTTCACTTGTAAAATGTAAGTGAAGTTCTTGCCCGGAGGGATTGGACATGTCGTTCCATAGACTCCATCCTCGTATGAATTTCTCCTTTGCTGGACACCATTCCTGTTTCATTTTTGCCACTTCAGTCCCAAGCCCACGTAAAAAGCATATCAAGTCAAAATTATTTCCAAAAAAAAAACCAGATGAGAAAGTCTAGGCTCGGACTCGTGACAATCAGCCAACTATTCACGTATCAAATTTCACCCTTGATTGATAACACTAAAGTCAATCTTGGCTTAGATAGCACTTTACAGATTTATTTTTTATAGAGGTCACCTTTACAGCTGTTTTCTACAATTCATCTTGATCATACCCCAGCAAACAACTACTTGAGTTAAAGACATTGGGCAATATGTCGAAATCTAGAACTCCACGGCCGAAAAGTTAGGCATAATTTATGTGGGCTACTTGGACTCAATCTTATGATCACTGCTTGGGCTCGAAGATGTCTAAACTCTTGATGTGTGCTTCCACGCTTACCTTTGGAATCTTGACCTTGCCGCTAAATTCTAAACCCGTGCTAGCTTTATAATTAACTTTGGCATGACCGCATAAAGCACTACTGATAGCATCAATTAACTAATTACGTCAGTGTGCTGATAACTCTAACCAAATATCACGTAAAGAAGGTGCGTTGCCTTTGCGTGTTGCGCAACTGCTGAATTGCCAAAACGTGTAAAACTCAATTAAACACTTCCCAAGGGTACATAGGATACTTAAAAAAGAGTAGTATAATCATTACCCATAAAATATAGTCGCTGTTATAACTTTATGCACTAAATATAAATGTGAAACGGAACTAAAGTTTTAATAGTGATTTAGTATTATAATGCTGAGTTGTGAAGCTATCTAAGGATATTTAGATGTATGGTAAAGTTTTTATAGTGATTTAGATATTAATTTCAATATATATAATTGGTACAAATCGTTTTCATTACCCATAAACTATAGTCGCTGTTATAACTTTATGCACTAAATATAAATGTGAAACGGGACTAAATGGGAGGGGGAGACTTCCCTATTCCAACCTTGTTAATTTGTTAATTTGAGAATAAAATTATTTTATAAAATAAAGCAAAACGTGCGACACGACAACTGAAATACCCCTCTAGAAATGCCATGACGACAGTTTCCACTTCATCACACCATCGCCAGGAGAAACTTCAGGCGACGTTGACAGAACTTTGAAGAGAATTCTTACCAAGAAATGAGAAATGGCTCCGGTAAGCTATTGTAAACATTGATGATGAGATTATTGTTGGTAACGGAATAGATATCCGGTCCTGGAAATTGTCCATTTATCAGAATCCCCTGCACACAAAAGACCATTAAAAAAAAACATCTTTTTATAAGATCGAGCAAGAGAAAGAATCGTTACATTACAACTTTCGCAGACAAAAATCAACGCACAAACCTGTTGTTTTACACCGAGTGGATATATGTCACCGTAGGTAACATTCCAGGTGAAGAACCTGTAAGGATCCTCGGCATTAACAAAAACCAATGTACAACAAAATGTAACGCAAGCAAGTACTTGCCAGCATGTTGCACCACAACCCATTAGCGAAAAAACAAGAATGAACTGGAAATCGGAGAAGATTAATGAAGAGAAATTAAAGAAGTTTGTCTTTCGTTTTCTCTAAGAGAAGGTTACAGAAGGAGACACTTGATATGGTTATCGTAGTGGTAACTCATTGCAGGCGATGACATGTATTTAAAGTGGCAATGCAAAGGAAGGAAGCTAATTAAGAAGCCCACCAAGAAAATAAAAAATAAAAAAATAATGCCAAATAACAAGATAATGGAAAGAAAAATTAAGAAAGAATTTAGCATTGCCGTGTCGGTTGACTCGGCTGGGTTAGAGTAATGTGTACAATCTTAAGTGGGGTAGAGAAAACGGTGGCTGGCTCCACTTGAAAACTTCAAGTTCCTCCATAATTCATCACTCTACATCACATGTTACAGCCAGGCTTTTAATGGGTAAAGTTTATATTAATTTTTATAGATCTAGTAATTTTCCAATCAAGTCCCTAAAGTTTAGAACTCCTGATATTAAACCTATATTTTCTAAAATGTTAAATTGCATACCAGCAAAAAATTATGGCAAGGGCCTATGATTCCTCTCCTGATTTTGGTTTTTATTTTTTTATATTTATAAGAAAAAAATATTTTTACTTTCAGATTTGATTTTTTTTAATAAACTAGGATGTCGAGGTTAACTTATGCAATTATAACTAATTTTTAGATTCATTAAATATTTTAGAAGCTAGACAAGTAAAGTACTGTTACAGTAATAAATATATGCATGCAAAATTAAATTTAGATAAAAAAAAACAAAAAATTCCTTACTAAGACTGCTAGAGCACGACATTCAAGCGCGTCAGACTTGTTAAGATTTAATTTTTAATCACACAAAAAGTATATGAAAATGGTACCAACTTACCCTTAAATTATTCCGTTAGTAGGAGCTTAATAGAAACCTTACAAAATTATGGGGACTCATCAGAACTTGTTTTAATCTATATAATTAAGCCGAAATATAATTTTCATTTTGGTGATAAAAACACCCATAAAACAATATCAAGAGACAGGAATACCCTCGTTATGGTGTGGATTTACGAGATGAGTGATCAAACTAATTTTCTCATTTTAGGTTTTCACATGCGAATGCTACGCTGGATGGTGGTGCAACCCCCGTGATTACAGACGCGACGCACGGAATCTCCATGTGGCCATTTGCTTCGAACCTAACAGGCCACCACCTTTCAACCAACGGCTCGTGTCATATCTCTAGTTGGACCCACATGAGATCAACGGTGGTGGATGAGATCAATTCTGAACCGGAAGCAATTTTACGCGGAAACCATTATTGAATTCTTGGGTATTCTAATTTCTTGCCTGGTGACAGCAAATGTGTTTGACAAAATATGGTGGAAAATGAAGGCTATAATTTAAAGCTGTAAAATGATTGCATTTTTTATTGCTTCCTTTCACATTCTTTGCCACAAAGGATTGTATTATTTTATTTCATAAGGGAAATTATTATTTTTTAAATGGGATAACTTTTGCAGTGTAGTGACTTGTGCCCATTAAACAATGCTAGTGTGGTCAATTAAAAGGGTGGTTATATATATCCACGTTTCAACCATTCTTTGATGAAATTTTTTTTAAAAACAAAATTGCCTTAAATTAATTTTTTTATTTTTCTAATCATTTCAATGTTCTGATATTAAAAATTAATTTAAATAGATATTATTTTAATATATTTTTAAATAAAAATATTTTAAAAAATAATAACTATGAATATTTTAAATACCGAATATTCTAGTGAATCCCAATAGTTATGAGTCCCCTGTAATTTAATCTTTGACTCCTCAAATCCTTCAATGATAAAAACAAATTAGTGGATATATGGGTCCAAGAAGCTTTCTTGTCTCTACACAATGATTATTCTTTCTGCATTGAGCCAAAGAAAGTAACACCAATCTTGTCCTATCTCTCCCACAATTGAATTCGAAATTTAAATTCATAGATGCGAACCTTGCGCCCTTCTTCTTCTTTTTTCCCTCTCCGGGTAAAGTTAAAAAAACATAATAACCAATTATGAGCATACTTTATGTCAACTTTTAAATTAATTATTTTGCGTTTAGTTTTCTGAATATCTGAAAATGATTTTGGTATTCACCATTTTGCATTAAATTTTCTTGGAATAATATTATAATGTTTGGAAACACAACACAAACTATATTTTAAAAAAAATAATTTTTTTAATAAAAATTATTTTTACATGTTTTACATTATTTTATAGCGTTATTCTCAAAAATAATTTTTTAAAATATAAAAAATATTTTAAAAAATAATCATACACATCATGCTTATTTAAAAATATAAATTTCTAAGTACTTCTTGCGTGTTTTCAAGACACAAAGCTATGGCTTCTCGTGTCTTTCACTGGCTTGGAAATTCTGTCTTCCGAAGCCAAACGACTACCCTTTTTTTTAAAAAAAAAAAAAAACAATAAAAAAGAAAGAGAGAGAGAGAGGGGACTCTATGGGCTTTTAAACTTTTGTTACAAAAGCCAGATTTCTTTTCTAAGGCCAGTCTGATGTGACCCAATAGGAAAACGGGCCTAGTGAATTTGGATTGAGTCCAAGTCAGCGAGTCCCCGTGCTCATTATGGGTACGGCCGCGTTGTAATTTGAACTTCGAAGAGCAATTTATAGGAGCATTGATTTAAGAATAATTAAGGGAACTCGGAGAAATTTTTGCCGCGTTACAGAAGATTAATTTAAAAAAAAATATCTAGTAAAATAAGTGCATCCATCATCATTCGATACTCTATTTCATAGACTAATTAACAATACAATTCCATTAAACTTGGTATTATGTAAGAGATTTTAAAACAATATATAATTAAAAATATGCGTCTCATTTTAAGCTCATTTTAATCATGAACGAGTATGAATGATCAATAGAGATTTTTTCAATAAACTTCTTAGAGTTTTCCTTCAATTTTTTCTATACAGAAAATCAAAACAAAATATTGCTTTCATTAAACTCAAATATTGAATTATTATAATTCATCTATTAATTTGTTCCCTGCTCTACGTATTAGGAAAGATATTTTCGAATTTGATTATCAAGATATTCTCTTCTCTCCATGTGTGAGGGAAAGTAAATCTATACTATTTTTTTTAATTAGGACACTAAATCAATATTAAATGAGGGCTTAATTAACATTTTCCAATTAAGTATCTTTTCAACTAAAAACCAATTTGTTTTTGCGTCTTGAAAATATTTAAAAATATATTTTTTATTTTAAATTATTTTTATGTTTTTATATTGATCCTAAAATTAAATTTTAAAAAGTGAAAAATAATATTATTTTAATATATATTTTAAAAAATAATTAAAGGAGCAATACTAGTCCTAAAAAAATAACAACCAATTCAACGATTCTCTTAGGATCTATTATGGATAAATGCTAGTTTTGGAGAGAATTTAGAAGTGTTGTTACAATTTTTTTTAAGATATTTTTTATTCAACCATATATTAAAATAAAAAAAATAAAAAATAAATATTAATTTAAATTAAAAATTAAAATTAAAAAAAAAATGATTTTCACAGCATTCTCATTCGCTTTCTAATCCTACGAGGTTCGAAATCCCTTACCATGGAGTTGTGACTACGAGTAAGGTTATCTTAAAACATAGTTTTATAATGCTTGGTTAGATATAAATCATTTTTTTATATATATACGTGGGTCTCACCAAAAACTAAGGGTTATATTTTTAATAATAAAAAAATTAAATGGTTTTATTAATTGTGCTGGTGTGAGTGTGTGTCCAGTAAAATGCAAGTCACGCTTGCTTTTATTTAACCCATGTTTGCAACACAAGTTATTGTAGGTTCCAAAAATTAAAAAATATATATGATTTATAACCACGCAAACGACTTTAAATTATAATTTTATTTGAACGTGAAAGTTATCACTTAAGTAACCAATCTTTTAAGGTGACATTGGTGGTGGACTATGGTTATGCAAGGGTATCTAGGTTTCCTCGGCGGCCTCAACTCATGGTGGTTGCATGCGTGGATGTGGTGGTTTCGGTTCCGATGAGTGGTGATTCCGGGTACTTGATTGATGGGCCGGCGAAATGCAGTGGCAGCCATGTAGTCAGGGGTAATTAAATTTGTAAGAGTCCATAAATTCAAACTTTTTTTCGGGTCTTGAATTAGAAGATTATTTTAATGCTCATTTGATTTCTAGAATTTAGTTCCCTTCAGCGTGTCGTTGCTGGTCGCCCTTTTCTTGAACTTACACTACACGGACAATACAAGACCAGCGCATCAATCGGCAAGGTTTAGCCATTCAATTCTTCTTAACGGCTCAAAGGGTGTCTTGTAAATTACGATAATTTTTGTAAATAAAAATATTTTTTTTAGTTTTAAAAATTTGAGTAGCGAAATATTCTCGTCATGGTAAAGGTAACTAAATCAATATATTTGCTTATTTTTTTCTAATTCAGAGCTCTTTTCCTTAAGAAAACATCGCCAGGTTTTTTTTCCAGTTTCAAAAGAAATATATTCAAATCAAGAAAATCAAAATTGATAAATTAATATTGCTATTATCCCTTTTACCTTTCCCATCTGGAGCATCCTCCCTTGCCCGTGGGAAGGAGTAAAATAAGAGATGAACAAAAGGCGAGATGGCCAGATGGGATTTGTTTCCTGTATGCCCATGGCACCCCTGGGCCATAACCTGCTCTTGAAATAAACGACCCAATTTGTTGTCGTATTGGTTATTGCTAGAGTGGAAAGACGGTCATACCCCTTCGTGGGTCCCATCAGATTTCGTAGCTAAAGACGTGGTGGCGGGGTACGAGACTCCATGGTGGACGGCAGCCAAGAAAGCCAACGAGGCGTCTTCAAGTCAGATTCCATCAGAGAATGAAGATGGACTCCGTGACGTCAATGCCGTGGACAGTGACGGAAGAACAGCTTTGCTTGTTGTATGTGGGCTCGGCTCTGAGCCGTGTGTTAAGCTTTTAGCAGAAGCTGGAGCTGACTTGGATCATAGAGACAATAGTGGTGGCTTGACGGCTCTTCATATGGCAGCTGGGTATGTCAGGCCGGGTGTCGTCAAATTATTGGCTGAAGTAGGTGCTGATCCTGAGGTGAAGGATGGTAGAGGATTAACTAACTCCCTCTGATTTGGCTAAGGAAATTTTAAGAGTGACGCCCAAATGCAATTTGGAAGAAGATTGGGGTTAGAAAGTATAATAAGGATTTTAGAAGAGGAAATATTCGAGTAGGCTGAGGTACAGGAAATATTAGAGAAAAGAGGGAAAGGGAGGGATATGGAGTATTTGGTAAAATGGGAGGACGGCGGTGATAACGAATGGATCAAAGCACAAAACAAGAAAAGAAGAAGAAGCTACGCCATAATAACAGCACAAAAGTTCATTGAAATAAAGACTAAAAATATATAAACAAGAACTGGAGATGGAGATTTTATTTTAAAGAGATAAATTGATAAAATAATATTTTAAATAATATAAATATAGTTTCTTTAACAAAGTATATTTCAATAAAAAATTATTTGAAAAGTCAATTATATTGAACTATAATAAATAAATGTTTTATTTTCTTAATGATTTTAATGTCATTTTTTACATGTAACTACATTTAATTGGTTTATTGTTTTATTAGTCTATCTTATTGGTTTTGATTTTTTTTAAAGTATAAAAATAATATTTATGGAAGAAAAGTATTTTAACACTCTATTTAGCTTCATCTTCAAACATAATAAATAAAAAAAAAATTAAAACAGTATCTTTTTTTCATTTTAATCTTTTCATTTAGTATTTTTGTTGGAGTTTAACCCAGTAAAAGTATATAGACATTTTAATATAAATGTTTGTTCTAGTTATAATTGTTTTTTAAAATGTTTTTTATGTCAAAATACATTAAAATAATATTTATTATTTTAAAAAAATATTTTAAAATCAGTATATTAAAAAAATTTAAAATATATATAAAAAATTAATTTTAAATAAAAAAATTAATTTTTTTAATATAAATTCAGTCATATTTCCAAACCGATTCTATCAGGATTTTTTTCGCTGTTAATTATTTATAATTGTCAACGTTCATCGATTCAAGCAAAGATTTCAAGTATTAATAAAGATAACGCTTGTATAGCATCCAAACTTTATATAAAAGGAACAACAGTGATGGAAAAAAAGTGTATTTTACGTTAGATGGGTATCAACACGGGTGCCCTTGTATACAAGGAAATGACTGTCATCCAACAATATAATAATAATAATAAGGAATTATTTATACATTTTAGATCAGTTTTTAGCGTTATCCCCACCTCCTCACATAATACTATAGAATAGAGTAGTGATTTTTTTTAAAAAAAAAAATTAGTTTGATTTTTCAACTTTTATTTTATATGATTTATTTTTTTAACCTGAATTGACATCTAATTGCATACTTTCTTTTTTTTAAAAAAAGAGTTTACTTGAAAGATAGAGAGTGAAGTGATAGACGCGTGCAGAATAAGTGGTAGGTTTAAAATTTATGATAAAACCTCATTTTAGTCCCAGTGATTTTTAATTATTAGATAATTGGTCCTTTAATTTTTCAAAAAGCAATTTTGATACTAAATTTTGTTTTCTTAATTTTCAGTCATTTACAGTGGGAAAGAGAGGTAATTGGTGTGTTTTAGTGTAGAGAGAGAGAGTGGATGTTAGTGATGATTACAACCTTCTAAACAACCGAGGTTTGTTTGTTTTTACTTTGAAAATGTCTAAAAATATATATCTCAACTTGAGAAGTTTTTGGATTTAAGGATATTTTTGAATTTTATGTCAATTTTTTGTATATTTTAAAGATAATAATTGATTTAATAAGGTTTTTAAAATGTTTTGAGTCGAAAATAAATTGAAAGTAAGTTCGTTTGTTATAAAAAAAATCTAGAATCTCGTTTTTATAGCACTATAATGGTTAGATTTTAAAGATTTTCAAACAATGCATTGTCTGTTAATGCAGGTGATGCCTTTTCTTTTTAAATAATAGGAACAAACAACATCTTATTAAGTTTGGGCCTAACTCTGCAAGCTTATGCTCGGGCCATTTTTTAATATGCTAGGTGTTAGGCCTGACCTAATGCTTCTTCTTTTTATTTTTTTAAATTTAAATTTTTTAATTAATTCCTTCATTTCTATGAATTTTTTAAAATAATTATTTTGTTTGTGTTTTAATTAACAACTCTTATGTGTAATTTTTTCTGTTTATTTAGTATTTCTTATATTATAATTATTTTTTAATAATATTAAGAATATTTATTTAAAAAAATCAATAAAAAATATCTAATTATTTGTAGAATTTCTATATTTTTATTTACTGACTAAAGATCCATTCAATACTAATATCACAACTTTACAATAAATAAATAAAAAGGAACAAAAACTTGGTATTTCATTTGACACGTTGTCTTCGGTACAAAACAAGCTTTTATTTTGTAATTCTCATAAAAAATATTATTTTTTATATCAGCTCATAAAAAAAATTTAAAACATAGAAAATCGTTAATTTAACACAAAGAAGAAAATAAATTTTTTTAATTTTTTTCAAAAACATTTATAAAACATAAAAATAAACAAGCAGCCTCGGTACGATTATCTAACTTCTTACAATATGAAACAATGGGTTCTTCAAAGGGAAACATATAAAAAGATGAAAGAGAGAGTTACCTACAATACTACAATGAACAACGAAAATGTGAGGTGAAAGACAAAAAAGATTCTAACTTGATGAAGAGATTGGAGGAACAAAGACTTGAGAAACTTTGAGTTTGGATCCAGTTCAAGTTGTGGTTTTTAAAGTGATCTTTAGTAAAATGACTTGGCACTCAATGAGAGGATCTCATTATTTCAAGATAAGCCCATAAATTCTTTGGCCAAAATCTGATGATTTTAGGTTCAATTTTGGTTTAGAAGGAATTTTTTTTTCCTTACCGAGAAAAAGAAGATATAGATGGAAGATTGAATTGTCATTTGATCATTTCGTATGTAATATATATGATGTTAATTTGATTATTTTTTTATATTAAAATTTTTTTGTTGATTAATAATGTAAATGATTATTTTTCTAATATGAAACAATATGCTAAATGTAATTTTTCGGTTTTCATTTCACAAGGTTTCGATACTCATGATCAATATTTCTTAAAACAATTTCATGTCAATATATTAGTAGTCACTCTCGAACCACTTAGATTTTGATTCAATGTTTAGTTTTATCATTATCAAAAAATTAATTACGAGAGAAGAAATCATAATCTTACGACCTCCTGATCAATAACCTTAACATGCCTAGATTTACTCTGAACCATCAAAACTTCGAAGCTCTTCATGGGCTGACACCCATCAAAACTTATGTTCTCCCGAGGATATAAAAGTTCTCGAAGGGATCACGGAGCCATCCATCAGGCTTCAAGGATTAGATCCAGGCGAGTCTTAGCTCAAATTCATTAGCGTAGGCCCTATACGAGGGCGGGACCCATCTAACTTGGCAGCAGATTTTATTACACTTTCCATGTTTACTCCCTCTCGTGATTCAAAAACCCAAACCCCTGATAAATCTTTCTCGCTGTGTCTGCTTTCTTTGTCTGATATTACCTGGCCATTCCTTTCTCGGCATCCTGTCATAATTACCTTCCCTCTCCTCTACCAAACCCCACAAACCCTAACAAACAACACATACGTCTCCTTAATTCTCACTTATCTCTCTCGAAGCAGTTTTCAAGGTTGGAAAAGATGCACGCCAAGACGGACTCGGATGGAACCAGTCTTGACAACTCATGGCTACCAAGGTCACCAAGAAGGCCGATATACTACGTTCAGAGTCCATCAAACCATGACCCGGAGAAAATGTCTTATGGATCAAGCCCGACCGTGTCACCAGCACACCTTTACTACCACAGTTCACCAATTCACCATTCTCGCGAGTCTTCTGCGTCAATATTCTCCAATTCACTCAAGATCCCAAGAAGTTTATCTGCGTGGAAACATATAAGGATTGGTGACCAAGATGGTGCTGTTCAAGAAGGTGCTGATGGTGATAAGGATGGTGATGATTGGGGGAGTGGTGCACGTAATGTGAGACTGTATTTCATTGGGTTCTTGTTCTTTGTTCTGCTGTTCACTGTCTTTTGTTTGATCTTGTGGGGTGCCAGCAAGGCTTACGAGCCTGAGATTTCAGTCAAGGTAAGTTTATTTTCTTCGAAATATTTACCGAGTTGACTCGGTGGCTCTCTGCCGTGTCAAATAAACCAGTCAGTTTCTGTATGTCTTGTGGGGAATTGGAAAAGTTGGTGATGATGCCCAGGGTACAGGGTACTATAAATGTGGATTAGGATCAGGCTGCTGCTTATAGGTTTGCGTAATCCCTTATTTTTAGCCTTTAATCAAGTAATCATGTCAGTAATTTATTTGATTTTGTTTAAAAATAATTAAAGTAATTCATGTTTAGGAATAAAAAATAAAAAGTGATCAGAAAGGTTTTTTTTTTTGTGCGTTCTTTTTAAGCAGAGCATGGTGTTCGAGAATTTTTATGTTCAGGCAGGGAATGATCAATCGGGAGTGCCAACAGATATGCTGTCCTTGAATTCTACGGTCAAGATTCATTACAAAAACCCGGCTACCTTTTTTGCCGTCCATGTCACCTCAACCCCTCTGGAGATACACTATTTCCAGCTGAAACTTGCCTCTGGACAGGTAAACTCTGTTGTGCTCTCATCTCTCCAAAACCTGCTTTATCCTTAATTTTCAATAATAGCTAATGGAGGAAGGATAGGATGGTCATTGTGGGTGGCAGTGGGAGGTTGGTAGTAGGACTTTAACCTTCACGGGGCTGTTCTGAGCAAGGACTTCCGAATCATGGAAGGATTGTTGGAAGGCTATTGAATACAAATCTGGAGTGCCTGTAAAAGACTGCAAGGACAGCCTCTCTTTATTCGGAGATGGTGTGAAACCCAATGACTTGAGTCGGATGGATCTGGTTTCTTTATTTTCTTTTTCTTGGCTGTTATGTCAATTTTTATCTGCATTGAGCTGTGGGCCTTGGAAAGAAAAATCTCTATATCTGAAAAGTCTCTCCCATTTGCTGGACTCCTGTGGGATTGTAAAGCGTCTGTGTGTGTCCCAGAATGTTTGTTCGCCTGGGAGAGTAAATTATGTCATTGCAACTCGAGCCTTTTAGATACATTTAAATATCGATTCATGCATGTGGACCTTCATATTTCATAAAACAACCAACCAAATTATTCGATTTTGTAATCTGTGAAGCATGCAACGATCGAGTTCTGTGAAGATTTAGATGTGAATAATGGTGTCCAAATGCTGTGTGATTTTCTTATTTCAACTTATTGTTTGGATATAATTAATTTGTTGTGGATTGGTAAAATAGATGGAGAAGTTTTCTCAATCGAGGAAGAGCAAGAGGACGGTGGCAACGGTGGTGCATGGTTCCCAAGTTCCCGTATATGGAGGGCTGCCCCTTCTCTCTAATGCTAGAGTGCATGGTAACAATGTTGCCCTGCCTCTGAACCTGACATTTGTCTTGAGTTCCAGGGCCTACATTTTGGGAAGATTGGTGAAGTCAAAGTTTCATAAGCGTGTTAGATGCACTGTTGCTCTTACTGGCCAGAAACTCGGCAAGCCCCACAGGTTGACAAATGCATGTGTTTATCACTGAATGATGCACAGCTGCAAGGGGTACATGTTCGGTTCATTCTTTTGCCATCCACAGTGTTGTTATCTTCTTCATTTCATTTGGTCTTGAAGAACTGGGAGATGTATGCAATGTAAATTTCAGTACCACATTGTTACAAATGTTTAGAACATAAAATTGGAGCTAATCCTTTAAGGGGTTTTGATGGTTTTGCAGTGTGCCGTTCTCCTTTTTAAACTCCGTTTAGGAATGCTTGGGAATGCAGTCCAATCTATATTTTAAACAAAATTAAATTATTTTATGTTAAAAATTATATTTTATGTTTTAGAATTATTTTAGTATTTTAATTTTAAAATTATTATTTTAATATATTTTTAAATAAAAAATACTTTAAATTACAACTACAATTCTAAATAATTTTTTAATGTTGGTGGTTGGCTGGGAATCTGGTGCTTGCTGTTCACTTATTGGGATTTGATCATAAGCTGATAATGCCTTTGCCTGGGTCCAACAAGTGGTATTGGAGATGACGGTTTGCTTTTCACAAGTCTAGATGGCATTGTCAAGCTTTTTATAGTTAGTATTATAGTGTATTTGAGAGCGAGCTCTAACATGCTAGTCGTTGATTTTTTCTTTTATTTTGCTTTATATTAAATTTGTTTTTGTATTTTTAAATTATTTTAATGTTAAAAATAAAATTTTAAAAATAAAAAATATTAATTTAATTATTTTAAAAAACAATCACTAACACGTTCTTAAATATCCTTTTACTATATTTAATATTATTGTAGCTTTTGTGGTTATATTTTAGTTGTAGTTTTAAAAAAACAAATTTAAAAAATACATATTTAGTTAAAATTATTATGAGATACATTTTTACATGTAAAATAAATAAATAAAAAGGTCTTCATAAATAAAAAAACATGTTATTTTAGTTTTTTAATCATATCAAAATTTGAAATGAAATTATGTGTAGGATTTAGTGAAAAAAGAAAATTTGGACAGCAAAACTATTTTTTCTTAGCAGCAAGACAAAAAAACATAATTTATCATATTACTAAATAATCTTTTAGCCAAATAAAATCTACCACCATGAAAGTAAACTTTGGAATGCGATCCATGATGAATTGGGCACCGTTACTTTCAGATTCAGTGAATAGGTGAATGAGTTATTAACAATTTATATGAACCGATGTCAACGAGTCCATAATTGATCTTTTACGTGTATTGATATGCTGTAAACATTTGGAGCATTTTGCTCTGTAATTATCAGTTGTCATTGGGGTTTGAAGAAGCTGGCATGTAGGCCTTTGATAGCCAAATTCCGTGCCGCGGCAACTACCAGTAGAACACTTAGAACAACGCCTAAGCATCCAAGTCCTAGATTAAGACACCACACGGCATCGCGACCTTTTTGATGGGGTTTCTTAATCAAGATCCACATGAAACATGGATAGGCCAGTGTTAAGGGTAAGGTGATCCCTCCAACTAAAGGAGCTAGGCTTGGCAGAAAAGGAAGAGCCACAGCTATGAAGAAGGCCAATCCTCCGAAGAAGAGCCGAAAACCAATGCGAACCCACCATGGGCATCGCTTGTTCTTCATGCTAATGTACCTAAATTCCAGGTTGTCGAAAACTGGCATGGCGTAGATTTGGAATGAACTAAGGCAGTTAATCACTACGAGCAAGTATACAAGGCCCCTCGCAAATTTTGATGTGTTGTGTCCATGGAACCGCATCAATGCAGTCAACATCCCTCCATTGGAGGGTATCTGCCAAAGCAGTAGCAAATAATTAGCATATGCAAAAGATTGGCCGTGATGCTGAAATTAAAAGTAGTTATATGATATGTCATTACTCGTTATGCTACAGTTTTCAGGTTTATGGGATGCAATAAATTGATTTGTAGAGGAGAAAACTGTGCTTTTACCTTGTTTCCGTAAGCCCAAAATCCAGCTATTGCTAGAGGAAACTGACATATGGCTATTATGATGTACGAGAAACTCACCCCTCTCCACATCGTCCTTTTGGATGGATTTGTTAAGCTTGAAGGCAATGTTCCCTGCAACATCAAGCATTGAATTCTCTATCTTAACGCGGAAGCCGAGAAATATACATTTATTGATGAGCTTTGCCGAGCCCCGACAAGAACAGGCCATGGCATTGTTTTAGTAAATTTCGTTAGGGTTTCTATAGCAGTATATACCTGTAATTTAAGTTGCCCGACAATAACAATAATCAGATTGAACTACGGGTTTTTCTAGATTTAAACTCTAGATATCTTAATGGGAAAGGCCACACTAATCTCAACTTAGTTTTGGCTCATTGGAGATTGAACATGAACTTACACTCGTTACAAAAATTAATGATTTCCGCATAATTATAAGAGTGAGCTAATAATAATTTTCATTAATGCAACAATTTCTCGTTCATACCTGAATCTCAAGCACAAGATTATGACCCCTGAAAGCAAGCACAATTATACCAATTGCATTCAAGACATCAAACATTCCGGCCATGCTAGATCCCCCCTTGCGTGAGTCATAAGACACACCACTGGGCCTGTCCTTGGAAATGGGCAGTGCCCAAATCAGAGTACAATAACCAATGGCACTAATGGCACCAACTAGTGAGAACCCAGCAATGGAATTCAAGTTAGGTCGCTGAGCCAATGCTATAGCCATGCAAGTGAAGACCAGGAACCACTCTGCCCCGGTCAAAGACTTGGCATCGCATGTAGCCCCACCTTCACACATTAGCTTGAAGAGAAGCTCCATAACTCCAGCTCCTTTTATAATCAGCATGATACATGTGCTCCCTGAGAGGTACATTACCGGAAATATTGCTAGCAGCTTTCCGAGCTTTGGACCTGTTCACTCACGATTTAAGATTTATATCTATACCCTACAACAAAAGGGACTTACGGCAGCGATAACAGATGGGCAGCTTTAAAACCAGCGATATGTTTCAATTGTTTTTAAAAATTTAGCGGCACTTTTATAACCATACGTTTAAAATGTTGAATTTTTATGGCGTTCAACCTATAATTTTTATAATTATTCGATATTTACAACACATGATTGAAGTTTCTCGATTAATATTGAGGTACTAGAGTTTAGAGTTTTTGATAACATGTTAAAACCTTACGGTTTTGAATTCTCTACTTCTTAGGCCTAGCTTTTTTCTTTCTAGCACTGGGTCCTTCACGTCAAAAGGGCTAATCAGTCAGCTAACTCCATGTTTACATTTTCTATATATATGTTACGATTTACACTCAAATAATAAATATACGAAGATTTCAAAAGACAACTGTTTCATATTATAGAGGCATTTTAGAGAGGGAATTTAAAAGGCGTCTCTATTTTTTAGTTTATAGGTAATACTTGACGTGACTAGATGCTACAATATGGGTTTTTATTATCATTTTTATATATATAAAAAATATTTAAATGATGCACACTTATTTTTTTTAAATAAAAACATAAGACTCTGATCATAGCCTTGATTGGTTAAATAAGTTAGTTTTTTTTTAATTAGATGATAAAAAAATTAAAATTTTAAAAATTAATCATGATAAATTTAGAGGAAAAAATTGAAGAGGAAAGGAAAGATATATTTATTTTTTAACCAATTAAATATAAAATAATAAAATTAGATAAAACAAAAAAAATTGTTCAAGTCAATTCAAGTTGGGATACTAAACATATAACTTGAATAATAAGTTGCGAGCTAACCTGAGTCAACCAATCAAATTCTTTACCTATATCATGAGATCGGAATAAATCAATATAAAAGAAATAAAAAAAATACAAAGTCAATTTATAAAAAAAATCAAAATGTCAAATAATAAAATAAAAAAAATAAGTAGAAAAAAAATATCAACTTGAGTTAAATTTTTAATCACATGACTTGCGTGATTAAACCAAAAGCAGCATACATAAAAAACTATGAAGTGAAATTCCTAACAAATCAAGCGTTCATTATGAAATTAAAAAAAAATTATATAAAAAGATTCAAAACAAAAAATAAAAATTAACAAAATAAAAATAAAAAATAAATTAGAGGGTAACATTTTATTAAAGGGTAAAATTGAAAACAAAAACAACTTTAACAAAAGGACAAAAAATAAAAAGAATAATGATTAAATTAAAAAAAAATATCATAGATTTGAAGTATAAAATTAAAAAATAAAAGAATATACAAAACAGCTCAAGAAAAAATATTAAAAATTAAAAGAATAAAAAATAAAAATAAAATAACAATAAAACAAAAGATAATTTCTAATTTTTTGAGGGAGGAGAAAAAAAATTATATTAGCAATAAACCACCTAATCATTATCAACACATGCTAGCTAAACTAGATGAAGATGCAATGGCAATGACATGACAGGAGAGCTTTTTTCACCTCTAAAAAGTGTTGCACGCATTGCTTTAGTCGGTAATAATAAAAAACCAAGTAAAAATACCAAAATACTTTTAAATATAAGCTTTAAAATTTTTGTTTCCAAGTATCAATTTACTGTATTTTAAAAAGTAAAAAACAAAAAAACTCGTATATGTGTGTAGTTTTAAATTTTATCTTTAAAGATAAAGACAATATAATCATTTTATTATATTTAAAGTTTTTGTAAAGACAAATATACTCACAATGAATCTTTTAAAGACTAATGTTGGTTGTCCAAAAATATAGAAATTATCCCAACTCGCAAGCCATGGTTTTTTTGGAAGGATAAAAAAATAATTACACTTTAGCTTTTATATATATATATATATATATATATATATGAATCAGATTCTAGCAACATTTCTATTTTTATTTGGTCCCTTTGGGTGGAAGTGGAACTAACCAAAGGCGGCTATAGCAAGCTGTAAATATCTGCTGTAGCGAGTTCTAATTCCAGGAATTGGTTCGTGCAGGTGAACAAGAATCCATATGGTGTAGAGCTGCCATGTAAATGCTAGGGACAAGCTTATTGCCCCCCATACCCTGCAACCATTGAAATTGAATCGGATTGGAGTTGGCACCTTTATATATATATATATATAGAATAATTTATTTTTAAAAATTGGACTAAAATATGCTTAATCTATGAGCACAACATGACCAAATGAAACCTAAACATACCAAATATCAATTAAAGAAGCAAACACATTTTATAATCAGATGAGTCTGAGAAATGGTCTCATCCAAAAGATCATCAACAATCCTATATATTATATAGTAGATATAAGATGCTGTCACTCACCATCCGAGAGTGGCAAAAGCTACTGGAAGTAGAAGGGCTTGGATTCCGATTCCTGACGATATCAAATGGAACACTGCAGTAGCGACATTGCCATTTCTCGATTCAGTAATAGGCAGCCAAGCCTCTTGTGGGTCGTCCATCTTCAATGGAGACCACTGATCAACTCTTTTACTTGGCCTGGTGTTGTGTAACAGTCCTGTGATATGACCTGTTCTTGAGGCTGGTGAGAAAGATATAGCAAACAACAAAAACCTCCGACGGCCTTAATTGGAAGTAGTAGGTAAGAGGCTTATATATATATCACTAAGCTCAGGAGGTCAGGATGAGAAAACATCACGTATGACACCAGCAATGACATCCTATTCCTTTCCTTAATTTCATAAATTCAAATTAGCACTGATCTTCTCATGCTCCACATGTAGTGGTGTCACTGAAGAAAAAGCAAAACCTAATTTGGCTTTCGACAATCATAAATTAATGCATTAAATGGAAAATGATTTCTCCACGAAAATCTCGTTTTATAATGTCAAGGTGTCCGAGTATTTTACTTGATTTGTTTTCAGGCGAATTTCTCTACTCTAGTTTTTTATTATAAAAAAAGTTTGAATTCTAATTTTTTTTAGAATAATAGAGATATTATATCAATTAAGCTATAACTTATTGACAATTTTCCCTATACTTGAATCAATGATTTTAAATACAATCCAAATACAAAATCTTTCACTCTAGTACAAAATGTAATTCAAAGCACTTAAAGCAGGATATTTTTAGCATCACTGTCCAAACCATATAAAAAAAAAAGTACACAAGATTATAAGTGGAACTTGATATCATTCTCCTCGTCATTCGTTTTGAAACGTTAGTGTAGAGTGTCTTTAATTTTTTTTTTTAAAATATATTAAAATAATTATTTTTAAATTTTATATATTAATACATCAAAATAACTAAAAAACACTAAAATAAGAGCGATTTAATATTAACTCAAGGTA
Source organism: Populus ilicifolia (assembly GCA_015708895.1). Lineage (NCBI taxonomy): Eukaryota > Viridiplantae > Streptophyta > Magnoliopsida > Malpighiales > Salicaceae > Populus > Populus ilicifolia. The sequence continues at coordinate 60,338 of SRLM01001098.1, forward strand.
ATTAAATACATTTTTAAAATATATCTAAATACAATTCTAACCGCAACACCTATCTTTTTATCTCAAGCTTAAAAGTCATTAAACTCGGCTTTGGAAAACCTATTTGTGAGGTCAATTTGGCTTAATTAATTTGTCCACAACAAACCATTTTAAAACTTTTAAAAAAAATTATTTAAAATCAGGTCTCATTATTTAAACTGTGCTTGAGTCAAAAGTTTACCATTCAAGTTGTAATTTTAATAACTAGTACATGTAAAGAAACCGAAGATATACCCATAAGAAATACTCTGATCCACGACCTGTGAGATCAGGGAGCAAGGAATCAGAACCCAAATGGTGAAACGAATTGATTAACAAAGCTGACATGAGGATAATGAAAATTATCAAATAATAGATTGGCAAGTGAAACCATCTTCTAAATAGAGAAGAAGTTGATACAAGATTTGATAATTAGAGAATTCAAAGTTGAAATTTTATACATAATTTGGTATCTTAAGTGAATTAACATATACAAAAAATTGTAGCATTTTTCCTACACTCATGATCAATTATCATTCGGGGTGGAAGAAGTTGGCATGGAGGCCTTCGGTAGCCAAATTCCAAACTGCTGCAACGACCAATAGAACACTCAGAACCATGCCTAAGCATCCAAGTCCTAGATTAAGACACCACATGACACCATGGTCCTTTTGATGGGGTTTCTTGACTGAAATCCACATGAAACATGGATAAGCCAGTGTAAGGGGTAACGCGATTCCTCCGATGAAAGCAGCCAGGCTAGGTAAAAATGGAAAAGCCACGGCTATAAAGAAGGCCAATCCTCCGAAAAAAAGCCGAAACCCGGTGCGAACCCACCACGAGCATCGCTTGTTCTTCATGCAAGTGTATCTGAATTCCAGGTTGTCGAAAACTGGCATGGCGTAGATTTGGAATGAACTAAGGCAGTTAATCACTACGAGCAAGTATACAAGGCCCCTCGCAAATTTTGATGTGTCGTGTCCATGGAACCGCATCAATGCAGTCAACATCCCTCCATTGGAGGGTATCTGCCAAAGCAGTAGCAAATAATTAGCATATGCAAAAGATTGGCCGTGATGCTGAAATTAAAAGTAGTTGAATGATATGTCATCACTCATTACGCTACAGTTTTCAGGTTTATGGGATGCAATAAATTGACTGTAGAACAGAGAACAGAAAGCTGTGCTTTTACCTTGTTTCCATAAGCCCAAAATCCAGCAATTGCAATAGGAAACAAACACATGGCTATTATTATGTATGAGAGAGTCACTCCTCTCCACATTAGCTTTTTGGATGGACATTTTGAACTTGAAGGCAGGGTGCCCTGCATCAAACATCACATTCTCTTTAATTTTCTATATATGGAGAAGCTAAGAAAGGTACAGATATTACAAATATTAAAGGGCTTTCCTAGCTCAAATGAGAGCAGGACATGTCATGTAATTTAAGATATTTTCTCTGGGCCTTCAATTTTTATATATATTACTAATTTAAGTAGCCTAAAAAGTAAAAATTAGTAATAAATTGATCATTAGTGTATTCTTGCCTGGATTTCAAGCACAAGATTGTGACCCCTGAAAGCAAGCACAATCATCCCAATTGCATTCAAGACATCAAACATTTCAGACATGCCGGATTCCTCCTTCTGTGAATTATAAGATACACCACTAGGCCTGCCCTTAGAGATGGGCAGTGCCCAGATCAGAGTACAATAGGCAATGGCAGTGACTGCACCGATAAGGGAGAACCCAGAAATGGAATTCAAGTTAGGCCGTTGAGCCAACGCTATAGCCATGCAAGTGAAGACCAAAAACCACCCCGCCCCTGCCAATGGATTGTCTTCACTTGTAGCCTCACCTCCAAACATCATTTTGAAGAAAAGCTCCATAGTTCCAGCTCCTCTGATAATCAGCAACACACATGAGCCCCCGGATAAATACATTACTGGAAATATAGCCAGCAACTTCCCAAGTTTTGGACCTGTTCACGGACACAATAACATAAGTTACCTCAAAAAAAGCAAGAAAATCTACCTCGAAATTGAAATTTTTAGTGCTAACCAAAGGCGGCTATTGCAAGTTGGAGATATCTGCTGTAGCGAGTTCCATTTCCAGGTACTGATTCATGAAGTTGGACAAGAACCCATATGGTATAGAGTTGCCAGGTAAATGCTAGCGACAAGCATATGATTCCCCATGCCCTGCAACCATTGGACAATTTACCATGACCCAGTAAGCCATCATTAATTTAATATTTCCCTTTTCTGTAATGCCCAGTTGGCTATAGCTCAACCATTTAAAATTGCTAGCTTATGCTGTTTCTTTTTCTACACTATAATTACCAAGCAAGACATTAAAAAATTATGTAAGAGATAGCTTTTTGATGCATGCGTCGGAGAATCTTTCAAGAGAGAAAAAAATGTTCTTGCTTGACTTACCATCCAAGAATGGAAAATGCCACAGGAAGTAGAAGGGCTTGAATCCCAATTCCTGAAGAAAGTAAATGAAACACAGAAGTAACAGTATTGCCATTTCTTGATTCTGTAATAGGAAGCCAAGCTTCTTGTGGGTTGACCTCAGACTGGTAGCCTGAACTATCTGAGGAATCATAAACCCTCATGCTTGTACTCGTAGCAGCGCTCTGCATTTCTCGCATGGAACTTGCTGCAACGTTGATGACATGAAGAGATAATTCAGGGCCGGTGGCTGAACTGGGAGGGTTGTGGAAAGATAATTGTTCAACAATGCCAATTTCTCCCATGACTTTTCTTTTCTTTTCTTTTTGCTTTTGCTTGATAATTTTCTACAACCTCACGGTTCTTGGGGGAGCAATTTGTGAAAGCAACCACAGCTGAGAAGGCGTGACAGCGGCAACCTTTAGCTAGCGAATGTGGGAATGCCGAGTGTTGATATAGAAGACGCAACGCATGATACTAGACCCCACGTCACAAGGATACAGCATGAGTTGACATCACAAAATGACGTCCTGTTTTTTTTACCCAAAATTAATCTAATGCCAATTACAAGCTAAGTGGGGTATAATCTGAAAGATTTTCCAAAACAAATCGAACATCGGACTTCCAAATCATGTTATAAAAGCTGGATGGATGTCATGTGATTATTTCGGAGTTGATTTAATTAAACTTTGATGACTCGGTAGGTTATTTTATGATTTATTTGACTCCATCAGAATCAGAATAAAATTTTATCTATATTTTTTTAATTTTTTATATAAAGTGATATGATTGTTTTTTTTCCTTAAAAAAAAAGTAAAACAACATTCAATTCAAAGACCTAAAACCTCCTCGAAAACTCACCAACCCAAGACAAAACACGGGACTTCAACCGTTCTTGTATGCGTGAATGGGAAAGACAAGTGGAAAAAGAAAGAAAAAAATGAAAAACTCGTTTGAGAGGGATCACGAGAACAGGAGGTCCGAAGAGCCAGCGTGGTTCTTTCAAAGAAATTTCTTGTATCCCATCTTCCTCTCCCATCTATGATCTAACTCGATGGAATTCCTGTCCAAAGATTAAAAAACATAAAAGTAAATAAAAAAGAGTTACCGTTAATGGACAAAACTTGTATGAGATACACACACCTTTTGGATAGAACAATAATATTAAATAATAATAATAAAATAATATAATATAATTTGACCCATGATTTTTTTATTGAGGTGTGGTATCTGGATTAATTTATGCTTATCATGATTAATATAGACAATTAATATAGAAATTTAATGAACAAGTAAGGTATAGTGAGAAGTGACATGTGTACATAGTAAACCTCGAATTCAGTGCAGAGAAAAGTCCTACCGCTGCATGATTTGACCTATGATTGATGGGACGGGTCGTGGCCTTTATTTCCTGCCGTCAAAGACTGGGGCGTTTTTTTTCTTTTATCGAGGTGGGCGAGGGGCCTCAAATCTCAAATTTCAAATGTCGAGACCCTGGAGGAAGGCAGGGCGATGAAACATGGGGACATGTTTCACCATTGAAGTCATAGCCGTCTGTTAAATGGGTTGGTTATCTGTATTTCGATTTTTGACTTTTCTAATAAATCCTTTCGCTTGATTGTGGATCATGTGTAGAAAATTAGAATCAAAGAAAATTTGGTTGTTATGATTATTATTCTCAAATTTTAATGAGCCAAAATTGATCATTAAATATAAATTTATACGGGATCTATTTAAAAATCTTGTTTTATACGGGATTTATTTAAAAATATTGTTATTGTTATTACTAAAATATTCTCTTACTTTTAATTTTTTATTATCTCAAAATAATTATTTATTCAAAATATTAATTACACGTTATGTATCGTTTCAATTTACTTATTTTCTATGCGAAACTTGATTTAATGTGCTAATGGGTTTATAAACAATTCAAATAATTGATAAAAAATAATTTGATTTAAAATAATATTTTTTTATAAATATTAATATAATTATATACTAGATCAGGTTAACCAAATTTAAAGATAAAATTATAAAATTTAATTTTTAAAGATCTAATATTAAAAAATTAAATTAAATCAATTAAAAAAACTAAAATTAACCATAGTCAACTTGCTAAACTCATAACTTAAGTTATGAAATAACAAAAAAATAAATTATAAATTTTAATTTTTAATCAATCAAATATTAAACGTTAAAATTTAAAAAAAAATAATTTAAAAAATTCAAGTAAGCTAAATTAACTCATCAAACTTGCAACTCAAATTATAAACTTAGAATAACATTACTAAAAATAAATTTAAAAAATTATGAAAATTCAATTTCCAATAAACCTCACAATAAATAATAAAATTAAAATTTTAAAAAATAAAAAAATAAAAAATGAACAAAATATTGTTCTAACAAATAATATTTCAAGAAAAAGGGTGTAATAAATTTCTTTTTTAAAAGGTTTGTTTTTTTTGTTATGTACATAAAGAAGGTTAAAATACCATGATCATTAAAAAAAATCATATAAGGATGCACGATGTTTTTTTTTCCCACGAGGTAACAAGTTTTCAAACCAATTGGATTTCTTTAATTTCAGGTATCATGCGTTCAACAAAAAAAAGATGAAAGTGTTAAGAGATAGATGTAAACTTTACCAATAAGACTCTCACACAACAAAGCCCTTTCCCTGCGAAAACTAGGACGAGAACTTAACCTGAAATTGATAGTTACCAACTCAACTGAGATGAATTGATAGATAATTTTGAGGCCCGATCGCGTTTCGAGTAAAATCTCAAGGTTGAAAGTTAGATTTTTTTTCTAATATGGATATTAATCTACCCAACTTGGAATAAATAAATCACAATAAAATTTTAAAAAATTACATGTATATCAACTTAACAGTATACTATATAGTTATAAATTATATTATTTGAATTCAAGTTATGAATATCCAATAAATACCCGAAACCAATCAGATAAAATTTAAGTATAAAAAAATCAATACTCAGTTGGGTTCAAATAATTATTTTAAATTCAAGTTCAAATATAAATAGTTAAAACCCGACCGGTAAATATCCATGAACAGCAAAGAGAGGTTGAGGAGAAATTGCGATCAAATGCTGTCCTTGCCAATCTTAATTCTCACAAGTCTTGAGAGCCCTTCCACTTCCAGGATACACTAATTTTTGAGGCGATCGATTTGCTAACATCTTTTTCAGTTGTCTCCAGAATTAAAAAGGAGTTCTTATTTGTCCATCTCGAGTGCCACTTGAAGAAGTATTGGTTGAACTAGTGAATTTGCCCCCTCAGAATTATTACTCCCAAGCTTAAATTCCGAAAAAGTGTTCGTAGTGACTTCTCTTGTCTGGCTCCAATTCATTGGTGACTTTGCACTTTAATCCTGCAATGTTTGATAAGCAACAGCCCGGTGTTTCCGATGAAAGAATCACCAGACAGTGGCCACTTATGGAAATATCCTTTTGCTAGCCTTTATGGTGCGCCTGTCATGCAACTTGGGAAATTTCGTCCCTTTGCCCCATAAGAGGTAATGCTTGCACCGCCGAGTCACTTGGCTCCATAATTTTTTTTTTTTACCCATTTGCTTATTTGTCTATATATTATAATTATAAACCGAATTCATAATTTAAAACCTATCTCTTTATTTGATAGATTAAGAAGAATTTCAGTTCCACACTAAGTCAGTCCTGGCTGCCTCTTACTCACTAATCCGAAAGAAAAAAATATTGTTGATGAGAATGTTTGATTCTTGGTAATGTTGAAATTTCAAACCAATTAATGCCTTTTTGACTAACAGAGAGTTCATTTCTTGTAGAGAAAGCTAGAGCTAAACCCTTCCATGAAAGCAGATGGTTGAGGTAAATTCAACTTGGTATGGGTTCGGTTAAATAGACTGAAGTGTCGGGAGAAAAGATTATGGTATCTTTTCTCCTTTATAGATCACCATAAAAATTAATATCAATGTTATTTATCTTTTATTAATGTTAATTTTTAAGATATTTGTTTTTTTGTTAATGATAATAACAAGGATATTTATATGCTATTGATTAGTTATGTCTGAAATGTCTAATCGCTGTTAATATTATGGTAAAAATATGTCTTTATCCTGTTATGATATATGAAATTACTGAATCTAAAGAATATAAATATCTCTCAAGCCATTCATATTAAAAGGTTTAGAAATTTTATTCAAAATAGATAAATTCCTATGAGTATTAAAATATTTATTACATCAAATCAAAAACAAACATTTTGGTTAAACTTAATGTTTTTTATTGTAGTTATTACTTTTCTTAAAAGAAAAATTACTAATTTTACTATTGAAGGATCCCAAATCTTCAAAAGAAACACTTTTTATAAATACAAAAGGTGTTCGTATAAATAATAAAAACTTTTAAGCAATAACTTTGCATGACTCATAATCCAACCACCAAAAACATCTTATTTCTAGTGTTTGGAGCATCATCTCCTTTGATGTTAAATCTTGAACTTTGTGATGATACGAGATAAGATTCCATTACCATGTAGTGGTTTTGGTCATTGTAAGACATTTATAACATGGACTTGCTATAGGCGACTTCTTTTTAAAGGATTTTTACCGTCGATCGTCCTTGTTTAGCATCTCGAAGTCTATACTGAATGTGGCTTTCTTTTTTCCATGATAAGAAAAAGAGCCATAGTTGTTCACTTGTTCTTGCTCTCATATTAATTAATTAAAGATAATTCAGATTTTTTTTTTAATAATGCATGTTGCATGTTACTCTATTCATTCCATAATGTTAACTGGTCCAATGAGAAAATGAAAATAAATAAATAAATTAGAAAACCATAGCATATATTTTATTTCACTCATATAACTTAGCAATAGAATTGAATAGAGTTACTGGTGTTTCTTAATATTTCAAAGAAATACAGCATCATCTTTATTTTGTTCATATTGGACTCGTGAAAAAATAGAAGTTTCACTAGAAGGAGAAGATAAGATTTTTATGGCAACCCTTAATCCTTGCTTCACCAGCTACGCTCACCACAAGTCACAGCCATGATTTTTGAGACATAACCATGGTCTTCATCGTCAGAGAAGACTCGAATGCGAAAGTTAAAATAAAGGCGAATCACTCTGTCAGAAAGCAGAAAAGTTTACTCAGAAGCATCCATGTGGATGCATGAATTTAATGGATACACGTATTTTAAAATGAAATAATTGTTGTTTTAAAAAAATTATATAAAATAATATTACAATAATTTTTTTATTTTTTTTTAAATTATTTTTAAAACCGCGTCCCCCCATATTGCACACCACCAACCCCAAGGTGCGCGCCTCGTCAGGTTTGATGAATAAGGGCAGACATGCCATGTTAGCAAAACGTTAAAGAAGGCCCTTTATTGAAAAAAAGCAAAGAGATAGCCCCCAGGAGCTTGGTATAGATGATAGGGGCAACAAGGTTGATTTGGTTTAAGATTTAGGACTAAGTTTCATTATTATTTCTTCTAAAAATATAGTACAGTAATTAACGAACAATGCGAGCCACTCATATAGTGCTGTTTAGTGGAACAATATTTTTTTTAATATTAAATTTATTAAAAATTAAATTTTTTAATTTATTTACAAGTTTTTTAGTTTTATAATTTGAGTTATTAGTTTTGCAGGCTAATTCATTCATTCGGGTATTTTTAGGTTATTTTTTGTAATTATTTTTTTTCTCAATTTTATTCTTTATCATTTGAGTTGATTCAAAATTAAATTTTATAATTTATTTTAGTTTATTTTATATAAGATTATCATAATCTTATGACTTCATTTAATGGGTTGATTAAAAATTAAACTTAATAATTTATTTTAGTTTTATATAAAATTATCCTAATCTCATGATTCGATTTAATGGTTTGACATGATAAATTAGGTTGATTTGGGTTTTTTTTAATTGATTTTTTTCTTTCAATCTCTCCCTTTAATATTATAATGATTGAAAATTAAACTTCATAATTTATTTTGATTTATTTTTTATTAGGCTATCTTAATCTTATGATTTAGATTTGATATATTAACCTAAGTTTATTTGATTTTTTTTGTTATTTTTAATTATTATTTTTTAAATTTTATCCTTCAATATTAATTTGATAAAGAATTAAACTTTAATATGTTTTTTTATTTAATTTTTATGAGGTTATCGCTTTCTTATGATTCAGATCTTAAATTTTACATATTAATCTGAATTAATTTGAATCAATTTAATTTATTATCATCTTGACACTTTAAAAAAATATATCATCTTAAAATTTTTTTAATCAAACTATATTTTACAATTATTCATATTATTTTTGAACCTGTTAAATTGAATGGATAATATCAAATTAATTTTTAAACAATATTTTTTTCTTCTTAAAAACACACTAAAAACACCTATATATTTTTTTACTTTAAAAAAAAATGATCTCACGAGTAAATGACAAGGTATATATCTAATTGACTATAATATATATAATGGAGTAAAAAATATTTAATGCATGAATGTGAAAAATAAAACATGTCCTTACAAGCGTGTGTGGTACCGTATTGACTTCCATTAAAAAAAAAAAGAGGAAAGAAAAAGGGAAAGGGCCCATTTTAAAATGTGAATGACATGTCTCCATAGAGAATAAATGATGTCGTGATGCGCATAGTGAATACTTTAAAAAAAAAAATAGTGACGGTTAAAGTGGAAGTCACGACCTTTCCTTTTCTTGCTTTATATTGTGCCTAAAGTTAAAGGAAATCCAGAAATAACGACATCATTTCAGAGAGATTGAAGAATTTTGGTCATGCTCAACAACCATTGAGTGCGTAGGATATTTATTTTCACGTAGAATAACACTTTTCTTTCTAGATTTTTTTTTTAAAAAAAAAGACGAATGAATTCTATAAGTTTAATAGTTAAAATTTCTTTAAAAGGCGATCCTCGGAATAACCTTTTTTTTTTTATATATATATATATATATAAATAAAATTAGCATTAAATTACTCATTCTTAAATAAGGTATTATTCCTTAAAGTAAATCATCCATGTATTTTAGTAGTGAAACTACTTTCTGGATGTGCAAAATATTGTCCGTTCCCCATGTATCGTGTAAACAACCTGAATCAATTCTTTCAAATAGGGATAGAATATGGAATTATTGGGCAATTTAATTAATCAAGTTGCTAATCACATATTCAACTTTCATGAGACCCTTTTAAAAAATAAAATAAAATAAAATTAATAGCACATTTTCATTATTCTTGTGTCACCAGTTAATCATTCTTCTGTCGAATAGTTGAGAGCAATACCTAATTTTTAATTTGTGAGGAGGCTGCAACTATTTCATGATCAAACGGATGTATATTCCATGTTTATGCAGTCGAGATAAGGAAACTCAAACAAATTAACAGGTCTAAAATGAATAAAATATAAAAAGCAAAAAAACTGCAAAAAAGTTTTTTTTTTTTAATGAACAATTGAAAGTAACTAGTAACTACAGTAATAAATAAATAGCAAGATTAATGTCCAAGTAAACTCAGACAATAAGCTAAATCATACTTAGAATATACTTTCCCGAATATCAGGTGCATAGCTATAAAATATAGGCTGCCGAAATTGAAACTGCAGCGGCTGTAGTCTTGCTGAATCATAGGAAATCTTGCTTCGTCTTTATATTGCTTAGTCCCCTTTGTTGACCCACGCATCAAATTTAGGCCAATTGTTGAAGTTTAATTGAACAATACTTACTTTGGGTGCAAACATTTTGCACTAACCATAAAAAATTCATTTCAATAGGGCTCATGAGCCCAGTTTAATGTAAGGCTTGATTCAAGACAGATAATTAGTGGGCTAAATTGATAGGTAAAAGCAAGCAAGGAAAGGCCGGCAGAAGAGAAATGAATCATGTATTGCAAAACGGTTATGTTACAAGCAAATCTATTTGTTTTTTGGGCTATTTATTTGCTTTCCTGCGAACAAATTTCACAATAACATATTAAAAAAATACTTAAATATGAAAATCCCTCCTTCCGACGTTACATATTTATTCAATTACTTAGGCTTGAACCACTGGAATTTACTGTCATTCTCTTTGATCACATAAACTCCAGCAGCCATCAAAGACACACTAAGAATCAAACCAATGATTCCCAGTCCCCAATTAAGGTACCACATCTTGCTATACTTCTTCGGTTTCCTCATTTTAAGCCACATGAAGCATGGATAAGCCAATGTGACTGGCAGTGATATTCCTCCGACTAGACCACCTACACTTCCAATAGATGGGATTGCGACAGCCAAAAAGAAGACCCCATACCCGAAGAACGCCCTCAAAATCACTCGGAGCCACCATTGGCATGGCCTCTTCATCCTCTTGGTGAAAATTGACTCTAACTCATCAAACATTGGCATGGCGTAGATTTGGAATGAGCTAAGAGCGTTTACTATGATCAGTAGACTAACGAGTCCCATGATAAATTGTGAGGTGTCTCCCCTTCGGTATGCATAGAAGGCAGATTGCAAACCACCATTTTTTGGTATCTGAAAATCAAGACAAGATCTGCTTCCTTTAGATTTAGAAGAAGAAGAAGAAGAAAACCACCCACACCAAAACTAATTTGGAACGACGTAAATGTGAAGATTATAGAAAGTACCCTTTGACCGTATGCCCAAAAGCCTCCAATTGCAAGGGGGAATATACATGCTGCAATAACTGTATAAGCAGCCTTGGCACCCCTCCACATTGGCACACGAGATGGGTGCTTCTCACTTGAAGGCATAGTTGCCTGCAAAAAACATCAAATTGCACCCAAAACAGCTTTAGGAATTTAGGGTTATTTCTAATCCTAGTAAAATGAAGAGCATGATATTATCTTCGCTATAATAATCTGTTGTACATTAGATGTCACATTTGACAAACAACCTTGGAATGAATGCCTATGATCTCAATAGTTGAAAATCAAATAGTAGTTTTAATTTATTTTAAGTCAAAAGTCAAAGGTCAACTATTTTTGCTGGGAGTTTTTCTACGTTCTTTGCGTAGACTTGCAAGTTACATGAAAAAGAATTCACATGGAATAAAGACTTCAACAAAACTGTTTCAATAAATAAATAAAAAGGTTACTCTAACGCAAAATTTCCCTTGGTCAGAAGATTGTGAAAAAAAAAGGTTAAAGGTAAATCAAGAAAAATCTGCAAAATTAAAGTATTTTTAATTCCCTAGTGAATATGCATTAATATTTTCAAAATTAAAAAAATATCTTACACTATTACCTATATTTCCACAAATTCCCAGCCATCAAGACCAAGTAAGTAAATCCTTAACATGTTCCCTTAAGGTATGCATAAGAGATCAACAACTCTAATAAAACTCAACCCACATTGTTAACATATTCAGTTTCTTGCTCATGCTTGAATTGCTTCCTATTTATGCAAGAACAGTTCTTAAAACACTATCCTTGCTTGATTCACAAAGTAATATATAAAGGTGGCACCAAAAAAAAAGGAAATTTTGAGAACTAGCGAAACATTTTTGCACCTGGATCTCAAGTATAAGATTGTGCCCTCTAAATGCAAAAGCAACAATGCCAAGTGCGTTAAGAACTTCAAAAAGCCTATCAACCTCCTTTGGTCCACGAACTGGTTTGTATGAAATTCCAGGCAGCCTGTCCTTGTTAACAGAAACCATCCACATAATTGTGCAGTACATAACAGCCGTGATGGATCCAATTAGGGAGACACCAGCTATTGAGTTCAAGTTTGGCAGCTGAGACAGAAGAACTGCAGCACTAGCAAACACCAGGTACCATTCCACTGGTGTTAATGTTTTGACTGTGCATGATTGACCACATACAGTCTGGAAAAATAATTTTGATGTTGATCCTCCAATTATGTTTAGAGCCACACATGTGCCTATTGATAGGTACAATATTGGGAACAGGCCTAGCCACTTTGCTTTCTTCTCACCTGAATTGTATAAGAAGCCATAATTTAGAACATATTAGTAGTCAAATAAGCTCAAATCTTGTATTTGTAGCAATATCAGGGTGAGTTTTCTTCTGCATGTTAAGTTTCAGAAAAATAATATTTTGGTCAGTTGAATTTATTATTATCTTTTATTGAATCAAAAACATTTTTTTTTATTTGTTAATAGTTCAACAAAAAGATGAACACATACCGAAATTTGCACTCATAATTTGAAGATATCTGCTGTAGCGAACGCCAGTTTCAGTATTTTCATGGAGTTGCACAAGTAAATAAAGGGTGTAAAGCTGCCATGCGAAAGCAACAGTCAAGGCTATGATCCCCCATGCCCTGTAACAGAAAAATGATTAAGCTCTCTCCGCTATAGTCTCCAAATTGGTTCAGTAACTAAAACTTGTTGAATCAAAGGATTAAGTATGATATTTTCACCTACCAGCCAAGGACAGTGAAGGCGACAGGGAGCACAAGTGCTTGAAAACCAATTCCTGAGCAAAGGCAATGAAACGCTGCATACCATGCGTTTCCGTTTCGGGACTCGGTGATAGGAAGCCAAGCATCTTCGGGGTCTAGTCTAGTCAGCTTGAGAGCCCTTCTAATAGGACTACCTATAGGGGTAATAAAGCGAGGTGTTCTAATTCTTGGGGTTGCATTTCTTGGGGTTGAGTTTTTGGGGGTTTTGCTTGGAACAATATGATCAGGTGTGAGCAAAGGTGATCTAGACAGCGACGGTGAATGAAATTGCGACGGAGGAGCTGATATCGGTGGCGTTGGTGCCACTGAGGCTGGTCTTGGTGTCACAGGAGTAGAGTTTGCACCAACAACTTCACCCATTATTTTCTTATCTTTTAGTATTCTTCTGGTCCTCCCTTTGCTCACAAACTAAATAGTGAAGTTAGACTATATATATAGACCTTGATTTCCTATTTTACGCATTAAAAATTCCAAAACCTCATATGGTCTTAAAGGGCGTGTAAATGGGAGACAATGCTTGGATAACTTGTAGAATTTCCTAGTCTAAAGAAAGGGTTACAAAATATTCCAAAAGGGTGTCGAAGACGTGGAAAATAATTAAAGATTTCTAGCAGCCAACCGCAGACCAGCTATACTTTGTCAAACTAGTGGCTTTCTGAATCTTTCTTTTCAGGACTGCCGGTCATAATACGTCGGCTGCAAAAAAATTATATTGGTCAGCAGAACGGGATGCATACCCCATGCATTAACTAAAAAAAACCCTTATCGTTATCCGACTTTGACTTGGAATGGAATAAGTCCTGGATAATATAAGCTAAAGTAAGCCTTTTCTAAAACCAAAATTAAGTATGTAGGTGAAAATAAAGGTGCTTGATTAGAATTATCTACGGTCACCTTCCATTTTTAAATTAAACCTACCCAAGAAGGTGAGTTTAAAAGGTAATTAGGAGGGAGAAGCAGAACAGCACATTGAGGCTTAGAGTTCATCGACACGGGAATTTTATGGCAGCTCAAAAGTTTCTCGATTCTCACATCGTGCAAAACTTAATTTTATTAATTGTATAATTATTAATATATGATTAGGATTATTTTTTTCCCCTGGCTCCTTTCACATTACTGGATTACTCTAATTAACATTGATATTACTTTAGTAAGCTATGATTGGGCTATGATTGGTGGAACTAATAAAGATTAAAAATATATATATATGTGGACAAGAGAAAAATGGTCCGAGTGTGGTTTTAGTCAAGCATCATAAAATTACTGATCTACATAAAAGATAAAGTAAACAGGGGTAAAAATTTTCTTGCTCAATTACTTATTATATGTAGATCAGGAAAAAAAAAAAAAACTAATCAGTGAAGGATTTATATGACTGTATTTAAATGAAGTCTGCTGCTGAAAATAGATATGAAACCACCTGGATTGTTCTCATGCTTCTGTCAACAATATGTAAGCTGTATTTGGGAGTGCAGTCGAAATGTTCTTACGAAAAATTTTGATTTTTTAATTTATTTTTAATTATTTTTTAAATTATTTTAATATACTAATATTAAAAAAAATAAAAAATATTATTTTAATATATTTTCAAATAAAAACTATTACAAAAAATAATTTTTATCAAACTTTCAAAGTGGCTTATAGTTTCGCTCATAGTTTCTGTTATGACTTTTTTTAGGGCAGATAAAATTTTTGTTCGAGTATCATTCTTGATTGTGAATTATTTATAAAGGGAAAAAGGAGCTTCTAGGGAACATTATCAACTTTTAATAATTTTGTAAATCGTTCACACAATGTAGATTAATGTAACTTGGGCTCAGCAAAAAATTTTTTTCAGACTGGCGGTAATAAATTACGTTATATGTTTAGAAGAATAGAATTTCGAATGTCTGATGTCAACAATTTTAATAATAAAATCTGCAAAGTCAACCGAAACGTTTGAATTTTCTTTCCTGTGCTTTAAATCATCTAATGAAATTAAATTAAATTATAACGTTAACGAAAAATTTTAAAATGGGGAGAATAATTGCTTTGAATAGTTTGACGGTGGATGAAAAGACACGTGATAGTTCTGATTATTAATAAGGAATTAACCAGTTCATTTCTGCTTTTACATGCAGTAGGCTAATTGATGATGTCAAAGAATTTGACATGTTTATAAATATGATTATTTGGTGTCTAGATAATAGTTAATTTTATATTTATATTTATATTTATATTTTCTTTTTTTATAGCATCTGAAATATATGATTGATGGTAGAAGTTATAAAACAATTTTATTTTTTTTGTGTGGGGTTTAGAAAGCATTTATTGATAAAGTAATGATTTTTAGATAAATAATTATAATAAATAAAAAAAGAGCTTTAAGTTCCTCAAACAATGATGTTTGTTCTTGTTTTAGTATAATAAATGCTCTAAGAATTAAAAGATGAATACTTGTATATTAAAAATTATGAGCTTATCATCTAAGTGGTTCATGAGGTATTTATAATCCCTAAATCTTGTTATTTTGACAAAGTGGAGAAGTTGGTGAATTATTTTCTTTCGATAACATTAATAAGGGATAAAAATCTTTTACACTTTATTAATTAGGGATACAAATCTTTTACATATTATTAGTGAAGAACAAATATAATTTACAAATTATTAATAAGATGAAAATATGACAGGGCATTGAAAAATCTTTTATATACCTATAGATGTCGAGAGATGGTTGCTCCTAACAAGTATGTTAAGTTTTGTAACTTATTAGACCCATATTGACTTGGGATCAATATGTGGCTAAATTCAAATATATTGAGTTTAACAATTTATCAAATCCACATTCAACTTAGCTTAGCACGTAATCAAATCCAAACATGTTAGGTGTAGCACTTTATCAAATCCACGTTGATTTAAGCTTGATATATGATTGAACTCAACTATATAAGTATGATTTGTCTGGTAACTCGCTAGAACATGTTCAATTGAGCTCAACACATAATCAAACCCAAGTGTATTGTGAAAATCCTCGCTTAAAAGTAGAGCCATAGGAAGTAAGGTCTTGATAAATATTGACAGCTTGAGATTAAAAGAAATGAATAGATGATGGAAATTATAAACCCTAGGGTAAAATCTATAAAGATAATGAAGTAAATATTATGTTATACAAGTGAATTGAAGGGGATGATGATGGATTTGGAAATGTGAAAAAAAAATGTTTATGTTAATTTTAAAAATAAAAATAGGAGAATTAACCTAAAAATAAAAATATATAGAATGTGAATAAAAATTAAATAAAATTTATTTATTAGGAAAGAAGATTTGTGGCATAAGTTTAATGATTTTGCCTAAACAAGCATTAGGATATAGAAAATATATCCCGACAAACATAAAAAGATACAATATAAACTACTAACTTCAAAATTTATAAAGTTGTGATAAATATGAAGATTTGTTTTATATAAATTTGGGTTGAAAATATTTAGAAAAGTACTTTGAAATTTCCAAATAAATTAATGTATTATTTTACTTGGGAATGACCCTAAACACCAATATATGCCCCGTGTGTAATTGTCTAATTTTTAAACTAAAAAAAGGTGAAATTCGAGTCAAAATTATATTATAAATAGGGATGGAAGTTTCCAATAAATTAGTTAAAAGATGATTTAAGTAGATAAAAAAATATAAAAATTTAGATTTTTTTATGTTAAAAATTACTTATTATTGTCTAGTTTTACACTGTAATGTATAATTCTTAATGTGAGTGTTAGATTAGGCTAAAATGTTAAAAGTAACCTACTAACACATCTTTCTATTATAGATTAAAGTTTTAGGTGAATCAGAGACCTTGTGATAATGTTAGAATTCGAGTAAAATAATATATAGATAATAAATAAGGTAAAATTAGAAATTTAGCTGAAAAATCTTCCCTTCCCTTTGAAAAACCTGATGTGCAAACTATATTGAGGGATAAAATCTTGAGGCTTCTTCTTCTTCTTCTTCTTTTTTCTCTATTCTTTCTTCTTCTTTTTTTCTTATGAGAAATCCTAAAAAAGTTTGATCTCTCCATGTTATAAGTGTGGGTAAATGATCAAAATATTTAAACACTACACTAACTAAGCAAGTAAGAAGAGAAAGAGAGTAAGCAATAGATAAGGAATTTTGCAATAGCTTGAGGGGAGAAGAAGAACATATGGTTGGAAAAATTTGACTAAGAGAATTTTGAAGTTAATTTGATGAATGGTAAAGACTTCTAACCTAATTTATACAATTTTAAGTGAGATTATCTTGATTTGGGCCTGACAAATCAAGTATATTAGATCTAGCAATTTATCAAATTTATATTTACTTAGATTCGGCATATAGTCAAATTAAAATATATTGAACTTGACAACTTGTCAGACTCATATTTACTTGAGTTTAGCATATGACTGAACCTAAATACGCTGGATTTAGTAACTTGTCTAACCCATATTCACTTAAGTTTAGCATGTAGCTAACCCTGAGTATATTAAACTTGATAACTCACTAGACTCACGTTTATTTTAATTTAGCATGTAACTGAATCCAAGTATATTGAACCTGATAACTCATTAAATCCACGTTTATTTAAGCTCAACGAAACCAAATATGTTGGGTTTCACATCTTTTTATGGGTTTAGACTTTTTCACAGAGCATAAAAAATAATGACTTATTAAATATTAATTATTATTTTATCTTGTTTATTAGGATGAAAAGAATTTTTCTGGAGAATTGCAAAATGATATAGAATGGGTTTCATATTTTTTTTATGGGTTTAAACTTTTTCATTAGTTAAAATTCTTAATTTTAGTTAGTTAAAATCTCTAACTAATTAATAATTCATGATGAAATAAAATAATGTTGCATGCTTTATAGATGTTTAATAGTCATGAAAGTATTTTACACATGAAATAGAATTTTATGTTTTTAATTTTAAAAGATGTAGTTTAGCTAGTTATATTTTAGATTTATTTTTTAGAGATCACTAGTTTAAGTCTTATAAATTTTAAGGTTACTAAAGATTTATATAATTATTAATTTTATGATTTATAAAATTAAATGAGATACAAGAAAAATATAAATAAAAAAAATTATGTGACGCCGGCTGGCCGCTAGCCTGGACTAAGTAATTGATTGGACGCGTTAAGATTAATTGTTTCATAAGTGTGCTATAGTTATATATTAACGAGAGAATGGACTATGGTGTGCTATTTTTAGCAGGTTGTAGAAATACTGTACTTTTAGAGAGAGACTTTGCAACGAAGGAATTTATGGCCTTAGCTACATGATACCAAAACCTTCAGAAAACAATTACCAGCTTGTATGCAGCTCCATATTCAAAGTAGGCATATACAAGAAAACAACAATTGATTATATATATTTCTATAAGTTGCCTAAGGAAAATAAATTTACTAATGATGAGATTAAGATTAGTTTTCATGCATAAGATGCAAGTGGCTATAATATTTGTTAGGAAATTGTAAGTGCAGGTTTACAGCCATACTTCGCTTTTAATGATCAGCTTTTTGAGCTGCACGCATTGGATTTTAAACGTATCATCTTGCATTATATATATA
>SRLM01001098.1:80187-116384 GCA_015708895.1 Populus ilicifolia
TTTTAAAAAAAAAAAAAACAGATCTCTCTTGGGTTTCACTAAGTTACCAGGGTTCTGAGTTGACCTAATAGGTCAAATGGTTTTTTTAGGTCAATTGCATGCTCAAGTTTTGAATGGAACAGATCTGATGAAGGCCTCTGGTCACCCGAGTTTCAAGTTGACCCTCTGAACAGGGTTGCGTTTAATAACTGTGCTAAATTACTAGAACATATCTCTTCTGCTTTAAATTTGTATTATCTATATTAAGGATTAAGACTGATTATCTTCGGTTTGGTTTGGTTAAGTTTTTATCTAAAAAAAACTAAACCAAAATTAAAAAAAAATCAAACTGAAATTGATTCTAATCGACCGATTTTGATTCGGTTTAGTTTAGTTTTTTTAAGTCAAAAATCGAATAACCTATATTGTTGTTTTAGGCTTTCTAATTGGCTTATAATTGATGTTAATATTGTCTAATTTATTTAAAAGATTCTAGAGTATATTAGATTTTTTTTGCCATTCATTAATATTAAATTATTAAAGTCAATTTTGTGTTCAATATGTTGCAAGCATTCCTAATATTTTTCTTTTCTTTTGTTTGAGTGACGAGGTCATTTGTTAAAAGAGAGTTTAAATAACACATACAAAGTTAAAATATAAATTAAAAGGCATTACTTTAAAATGGCTTAAAAAAACAACAAATAATATTATCATAAAACACTCCATACCAAAAAAACTTCATTATGCACATCGTCCAATCAAGAAGCACATTAAGAACATTATACTTTGATTCCTTAATACTATTAACATCAAAACTTGGAATTTAAAATCTAGAATTATAACATAATAAATTAAAATAAAACATATAAAAATAAAAGTTGTATTTTTACCATATGTTTTCAATAAATATCCTGATTTTTTAACTAATTATCATATGTTGTTATAAATAACTTTCCATCAAATTCTACAAAATAAAAAATTAGACATGCTAGATTCAAAATGTATTAATTAATAAATCATAAAAAAAGATGTACATCCATAAAAAAAAAAATTACCTTACTCAAGGTTTCTGTAGCTTTTAAAATCATTCATCAAGGTTCTAATTTTAACAACAAGTGCTTGAACTATTACTAGAGAAAGACAACTTTGAAATTAATTGAGTATATGATTGCTGGTATTAAAGGATTATTCAGAAGCTATTATGAATATAGGAATAGCTAGCACATGTTCTGCAACCTTTAAATGTATTTTATATTTCAAAGCATTAGTCTTCCACCAACCTAAAATATTTAACTTATTATCATTTGGATCCTTATAACCATCAACTATATACCTCTCCATCTCATTTTTATTTTTCACATTGTCTTCAATATATGAATGCCTCCTGAATTAACCAAAGTATTAACATCTATCTCCATGCCATCAATAATATTAACATTTTGTTTATATCTATTATCATCAACTACTTCATTAGCTTTCAAATAAAACTTATACAAGTTCATCAAAGAATATTTCACATTCTTTGTTAGTAATTATGCTTTGTTATAATCATACAAGTTACTAAATAAAATTTCACATATTTCAACTTGAAATGTGGATTAAACCATTAGTCACATTTACATCAACAAAATTCTAATTTTCATCACAACTTCAATACTTCTCAAACTTTAACATCAAATTTTAACATCATTTTCATTGTCATTCCACTTAAAAGATTATCTCTATTTTTAAACAATTGCAACCAGTTTATATGCATGCAAATCAATTTATTGATATGACATGCAATGAGCTAGAAAATATCAATGTAATCATGTGAAAAATGTTTATGAACTTCACCAAAGTTATAACATATTCCTAATCCTCTAAATTAGGTGGTCTTTTTTCTTTTTCTTTTTCATTCCCCTTTAAATGAACCTCCAAAAAGTAACTCATATGCCTAAGTTTATTTTTACCTAATCTTATAAACACTTTTTCAAAAAATTTAGAAACTTCTAATATTAGATAAGTTGAATTTTCATCAAGTTGCAAGATCCAAAAACAATAATTTCCTATATTTTATATGCAACTTTTCCATACATCTTAAATACTTGTCTAGAAGGTGAAGATCTTACAAATCTAATTGCATTTTAAATCTTAATGACTGAAACATTAATCTTTTTTAAGTCATCACACACAATAAGTTTAACAATATATGTATAATATCTAACACGTAAATGTTTTTTAGACAATATATTAGTTAGTTAATCTTGTATCACTTTCTTCAAATATGAAATAATCACATTGTTAAAGCATGCATTGTCTACTGTAATAAACAAAAACTTATCAATCCCTCATTCTAACAAATAATTTTCAATAACTGAACCAATTGTCTTACCTATATGATTGAAAACTTGACAAAAATTAAGAATTTTTTTATCCAAATTCTATTCATTATCAATCCAATATGATGTTAAGAATATATAGTTAATGTTTTAGATTGATATCCATATATATATTGTTAAACACAATTGTTGATCCCTAAAAGTTGTCCTTAATTTTTTCTACTTTTCAATATAATTTTTCAAATAATCTCACATAACAATGAAACGAGAAAGAATGTCAACTTTTGGTTACATGGTTCTAAAAAACAATATAAATCTCTAATCCTCTATAAAATTAAAAGACAACTCATTAATTACAACTATTTTTGCTAGTGTTTGTTTATATTTATCATAATTATAACATATTACCTTAAGAGTTTCCATATTTCGATCTCTTGATCTGTCTTGTTTTTAGGCTTTAATACAAAAAAAATTTCCATACTTTTAAATGACTCTATATATTATTGTGCTACTAAGAATAGTATGACATGCATAATTTTTTTCATAATAATTATATTAAACTTTAGGGGTTTTAAGATCACCATCAAATTTTGTAAAGTAATCTCAAATTTATGATTTTTTTCTATTATAATTTTCCCCCCTTAATGTAAGGACTTAAGGTTGTTTACCTTTATTATTTGTGGTTAATTATGTAATGATTGATGTTGTTTTAGTGTTTAAAGTTTGGATATTGGTTGATGTTAGGGCAATATCGATGGATAAAACATTTTTTTATTCTAAAAGTTTTCCATCTATAATTAACAATTAAAAACATTTTAATAACATCTATTTATTAAGATAACATAAAGTCAATGAAGTCATTAACTTGATTTCATCTTGCAAGCCAATCAATTCAATTCACAATTCTCATTATAATTTCTCATTAAAAGATACAATTTCATAACCTAAATAGAGCAAAAAAGTATAAATTGATAAGACATTGTAGTTATATCATAAATTAAAAACTTAAAGAAAAAAGTCAGCACAATATTAGATTGACTACCAGGTATAAAGGAAAATCAACCATATAACCACCCACAATTCAATTCAATATTGAAATACCCATCATATTACATGATAGACACAAATCTAATTTTTCAGAGTGTTCTCATTAAAACATCTTGAAAATGATAGAAATGTTTTTTTTCCTTATAAAATTTAAATTGAAAGGAAAAGCTTTTTTATTTGTATTTAATTTTTTGTTATTTTTAGTTCCAATTTCTCAATCTAAGCTACATTATGTCAGCACAGTTCATTCTTCAACAAGTATACATCACCACATAAGAAATAAAGAGAGAGAACATATTAACATCTCATGCATTCAAAATAAATTAATAAATCTCAATAAAGTCATTAATCTCATTGATAAATAAAATTAGTTGTTATTAATATATGATTTTATGAAGTAATATTAGTTTAAAAACAATAACAACAAAAACAATGACAAAGAAAGACCTAGATTTCTATTCTCGTGAACTTCCTTCTGCTTCTCAAGTAACCCTGAAAAATATTAGTTACTCTTTCCTTGTGATTAGGCTCAATTAAGAGCACCATCGATATCAAAATCTAGTTTAAAGGTAACATTGAACTTCAAAATCAATAAACTTGGTTCTGAACCTAATAATATAAAGTTTAATTCCTTAGTAAATGGGGCAAAGAAATTGTAGCAACAATTGTAGAAATTCAAAGAAAAAAATATTGTCCTTTCCTTCTATCAAGAAATTAGAAATGTATATTAAAGAATTAAATAACAAAGAGAGAAATCTTACTACAAAGAAGGGGTGTTTAAACTGCTATTAAGGCATGTTAGTGCTACAAATTCTACTTGAACAACAACCAATAAGAAGTTAGGAATGATGATATGCACAGAAACCATAGAAAAAAAATAAAGAATGAAAACATGAATTAAAAGCATAGACCAAATGCACACACTTTGTTTAGTTCTTGTCTTAATAAGCTCTCTGGTACGACAAGATTAAAGGTCGAGTGTATCAGAGAAAGAAATGATTGGTTTACTAGATGTGAAGATGCATATTGCAAAATAAAAATGAAGATCTAAGAAGGTGTTGCTGGCTTGCTAGATCTTCTAGGTGAAGATTAAAGAAAAAGGATTGAAGATTGAAGATAATGAGAGATGATGATTTGAACTTTGGGTGTGGCATATAGGAGGCTGAGACCTGGGAGAGTGTTTCGTATGAGCTATGAGCTGGGGGTGGTAATGGATTGAAGTTAGAGTTAGAAATTAATATTTTTTTTCTGTTTATAGTATCCTTGCTGGTTTAGTTTGGTTAGGGTTTTTCAGTTTTAAACCTATGAAATCAAAGCCAAACCAAACATAAAATTTTTAAAAATATTATAATCGGTTTATGTTTTTTTATAATTTGAATTTTTTTGATTATTTCTTTTTTGTTTTCTCCATTTAATTAGTTTTTTGGATTTATTTTTTCCCACCCTTGTTAAGGATACCCATAAGAAAGAAGAAACGGGCAATTTGATGAGATTAATGATTTTGCAGATAGGGTCTGTGGAAGACATAGTTATAACATGTTGGTCCCAAACATGTTAAAGGCGAACTACCAAACAAAAAAAAAATATGTGTTTCAGAATCGTGGTGCCTTCAGGTTATGAGATGCCGTGAATCCAACATCCTATGTCATGTTTCGAACAATTAGGCAATGGGATCTAATAATTGCCTAGGGCGACAAAATTGTGCTGGTTCAGAGAATATCCTACGTTAGTATCTCAAAAAACCTAAAGAAATATTCAATTTAAAGATAGTTCCAGAACACGCATCAAATCTATTACAGGTCCATTAAAAACTTTTCTTTGAGTTCTTGACTCTTATAGTAAGTATGAGCCTGGACATGAGCAGACATCTATAGATGGGCTTATGTATTGTAATCCTTGAGCCTTTGACTTCATTATTTCTATTTAACCATTCTGCTTGAGCGGAAACGACATGTCATTTGAAGGATTTAGGCAGCCAGCTGGTCTTCAAAATGAAAGTCCTTTTAAACATTTTCTTGCCTGGTGATAGTGAAGGTCTTAGCATTCCCTTAAGCATTTTGCACAACAACTATTGAACTTTCATGGAAAACTGTAACAACTCAATGGTATGAAATTGAAAACCAGGCAACCAAGCATGGAGAAATTTTATGTTAATTCTGATGCATTATATTAACTAAATCTATTTCTTTGATCATGTCCAAAGGGACCAAAGTCACTGACGGCCATAGTTTCAGGCAAGACATGGAAGCATTCTGTTCCCCAAAACATAAAATCATCCATTCATATGGTACCTTGGCTAAGGATATGATGTAGGGTTTTTCCTGTGCTGCTCATTGAATCTGAACATTCATGCACTCACTCGTTCCTTTTTTGGAGGCCTAGTTTGTCTTCATTTCTTCTTCTTACATGAATAAAGAAGACTTGAACCAAATTATCCATAAAAAAAAGGCTCACTAGCTTAACTTTTTTCTCTTGCCATACCATGTTTTGCTGTTTATTGACTATCCTTGAAACGAAAATAATCCATGAAACAAAAGACGAATAAACATGATCATTCAGCCGAATTATTGCAAAGCACAATTCTGTCAACAGTAGAGCACACAGTCACTCGCAGCAATACCACACCGTTTCAGAGATCTATTTTCACATCTTCGCTGACAAAAAAAAAAGGGCCTAATTTCAATTTTGCAGCGGTTGTTTACATTCCCTAATTTAGTTCCAAAATTATGTGCAGGTTAGATTAGATTTAATGTTACCTTTTCCATGTGAACGTACGATCTGTGAGTGCCAAGATTGAGATTTCCAGGTAAAAAATATCAGTCTGCAGGGAAAAAAAAAACAAAGAAAATAAATCCTATGAACAGAATTATAAGTGCCAAGATTGAGATTGCCAGTCAACTGTAATTTCTTGGACAGGAAGTAACATCTTTTTTTTTTGGATTTTTTGAAAAAATAAATAAATAAACTACTTGTTACTCACTAGTGTTGTGAAAAGGAAAGCACTATTATTAAACCCCATAGATCAACATGTCTCTAGCCTAGATTAGACTGGGTGACAAAAAAAACGTGAATTTAGAATTTGGATATAAACTAGATTAACATCGTGCAAATGATTTATAGGCGTAAAACCTAGTTTGGGTTTATTGGATCACTTACTTAACTCACGGGTCAACGAATCCATTCTATTTTTTTTTAAATATTATTTTTTAAAATCTCTCATCGTTGACTTGATGTAATTCAGTTTAAATCAGATTTGATAAGATTAATTTAACCATAGATAAACCTAGTTTGAGTTTTTTTTGGGGCCCAGTCTAAGTAATTGGACCCATCCTAGCAGTCTCCTTCCATGTAAGCTTGGTTATGGCGGACCACATCTAAAAGCTGTGTTCATATTATAAGCCCAATTTTCGAAACCCACCCATGGATAATGAGAAGTTTTTTTAAAAAAAAAAAAACGCCCAAAAACGTGAAAGAAACTGCAATTCCATACACTTATAAATTA
This sequence comes from Populus ilicifolia, assembly GCA_015708895.1. NCBI lineage: Eukaryota > Viridiplantae > Streptophyta > Magnoliopsida > Malpighiales > Salicaceae > Populus > Populus ilicifolia. Next base: position 87,037 of record SRLM01001098.1, read on the forward strand.
TATATATGAGAATCTAATCCTGAAGATTATGTTTAGCGGACATGAAAAAGTCATAAGAAGCACCAAAAACCTGATAAAGAAAGCAGCGAAGTAGAGTAGAGCTAAATATAAAACTACAAAAATCAATCTCAAAACAACAAAAAAAGAGAAAAATGACTACCGCAAGACAATGGGATAAGAAAGAACAAAAGGACCTGGAAGTTAACAATAAACAAATGACAATAATTGAAATCCTAGAAAAGCTAAACCACTGAATAAACGGGAGAAAGCAGGAATGTAAAACAATTAAAAATATATTTATTAAAAAAAATATAAATTATATCTTATAATTTTATTTAATAATTTAAATTATTAAATTAAAATAATTTCTTGATATAGTATTAAATTTTTAATGAACATATAACCATAAGTTTGAATTTTATTATTTTTATTTATTTAATAAAAATCAACTATAAGTTTTAACCTTGAAGAATTTTTATTTTAGACGATCTATTTAAAAATAATATAATTTATATTTTAAAATTTTATTTAATAATTTAAATTATAGGATTAAGATAATTAATTAAAAAAAATAAAAAAAAATAAAAAAAAAGGCAAATCAAACCTAACTACTTAAAAACCATACATGTACACCTCCCAAACAGAGAAGATGGAAGGGGCAACCCAAACCAAATCCAGCCTCCACGATGGATCAGCACTTTTCCCAACACAAAAACACCCTGCATAACCTGTAAACATCCTGCACAACTTGCCGACTTGGAGCGCCTTTCATGGGCAACCATTCCAATGCATCAATAAAGCGGAGAGGACCTACGAATCAGAGCCAAAAGCCTTCGAGATCAGCACCAAATCCCCCACAACAGCAAGCCGAAACCAGCCCAGAAAGAAAGAAAAAGAAGGCTGGTAAGCCACGCCAACACTGCGAGGCAAAGAGACAAACAACAGCTGTCCCACCTTACCATGACAGCTCAGTTCTTGGTGGCTTTGATGGAGAAAGAGAAGAGGAGAGTGGGAAAACCGGGAGAGAGAGACAGAGCAAATCACAGAAACAGAGAAGATGAGCTTAACCCAATAGCTAGCAGCCCCAAACCAAGCCCCAGCAAATGAAAAACCCAAACCAAAAAACATAATGCCCCAGGCCTAATGAAGGGACATTAACCCAAAAGAAAAAAGAAAAAGAAAAAGCATGCTCCTGACCTAAGCCCACCAACGTAAGCTGAATAGAAGTGGAAAAGGCCAGCTAAAAAGAGCCCAGCAAGAAGTAAAAAATCCAGCCTAGAAGCGCTTTGCACTGTTCCAATAAATAGAAAGTTGGCTCTTGATATACAGTGGATTCACCAATCCTTTTTTTTTTTTTTGTTATTTAGTGAAATTTTTCAAGTGATTAAGTGAAATAACAACGCAATTTTGTGGACTATATTTAGTAATTACTCAACCCGAGCATAAGATGGATTTTATTTTAACTAGGATGTATCTTGCGGTTGTCAAAACGAGGGATCCGGATTAATTTACTGTAGAATCTCAACAATTCTGAGATATGATGAATTCCATTGTCCAAGGAAGATCAACCAAACATGACAAAAGATCTTGAATTTCATAAATGTATCGATATGTATACTAATATTATAATGTATTTCAGAAGCTACTTATTGACAATTGGTGATGTCTAACATCATGATGAAGATATAAAGATGATGAACATCGGTTGCTAGCTATGGTGACCAGTAATGCTTTCTCTACATCTTTAGCCACATTCTGCTGGATCAAGATGATTGCATATTCCATGAAGGTAGCATCACATGGCAATGTGATAGGTCCATCGCTTGTTAATCCAAACTCTTCTTCTGCTAGATTGAATAGCTCTCTAACAATTACGTTGTTAAGGTAATTCAAGGGAAGCACAAAGCGTTTCTTATCGGTAGTGTACACAACAAAGTGACCCTTTTCTGCTGCTGCTGATGTGCGGCGGTCATCTGAGTCTAGACCGCTAATGGTTTGCGGCAGAGTGAGCCTTTTTCGCCTAATGGCAGCCAGTTTCTGCCAGTTTCTTGCTAATCTGACGAGCTTCTTAGCACTGATCATCTTGAGAGTGGTTTATCTAAGAAAAGAGATGTTCAGATCTTGAAATAAGGGAATGTTAATCTTGTGATGGATGGAAGGAAATGGAAGTGAGATCATTATTTATAGACAAGGGTAGAGAAAATATAATCAACAATTTCAACAGTTCAGGCCGATATGCAAAGCAAAACCATGTGAGAGGTGGGCTATGTAGGGTTCTTTGGGACGTGGAGCTGTTTGCCAATATGGGAGCATGGAAGGTATGCATGTAAGCATTTTTTTTTCAGTCAAACGGTTTAACATTAAAACAGGCCCCAATTCGGTCTCATGGTCCTAGCTTGCATCAAAATTTCTGACCAAAAAATTGAATCTTGATCACATCCAAGATATAAACATGTGCATTGCAAGATATGAGCATGTTGGTCCCGAGTCAAGATGAACGGGCAAACAGGAAATGTGTGATTCAATCAATCCAACTTTATGGGTTCATAGACTCTAGTCCATGTATGATCGGATTGCGTTGTGGGGAGATGGATTAGCAACAAGGATCTCATATCACGTTGTTCCCCATAGCAAGAAAGCAGTCTAAAGAACCAAAGTGACCGGTGGTCAGGCATTCAATTAAGATAAGAAAATTTGTCCCAAAGACAAAATCATCCATACTGTACGCTGGCCATGGATATTATGCGTCATTTGAACAATTGAATTTTTAAATTAATTTTTTTTTAATTTTTTCATTCAATCTTTTCAATATTTAATTCTTTAATATTTAATTAATTACAAATTAAATTTTATAAATTAAATTTTATTATTTATTTTTATTTATTGTATATAAAATTATATTAATCTTATAACCTGAAATTATATCAATCTCATAATTCATATCTTCAATTAAATGGGTTAACACAATTGATTTGAATTTATTTTTGTTTGTTTTTTGTATTGATTTTATTTTATTTTCTCATTCAATATCTTTAATATTTGATTAATTATGAATTAAGTTTTATCATTCATTTTATATGAAATTATTCAAATTTTATGACCCAAAGTTATCTCAATCTCATTATTCATATAATAGGTTTTGTGGGTTAACGCAATTAACTCGAATTTATTTTTGTTTGTTTTTTAAATTGATTTTTTTTAATTTTATTATTTAACATTTTCAATATTTAATTGATTATGAATTAAACCTTATTATTTATTTAATTTATTTTATATGAAATTATTATAATCTCATGACCCAAGTTACATATTATATGAGTAACCTGAGTAGAATTAAATTATTTTATTATGTTTTTTTTAGATTTAATATTTTTTAAATTTCATCATTCAACAATGAGTTTATTAAGAATTGATTTTTATAATTGATTTTAATTTTTTTCATTTTGAATTATCATAGTTTCATGATCCAAATCATGAATTTAAAATGTTAATCTAGGTTGACTCGAATTGGTTTAATAAGTTATCATCTCATTTTTTTTAAGAAAATATTATTTTAAATTTTTTTCAGTCAAATTATATTTTGACTAGTTATCCAAATTTATTTTTGAATTTATCGATTTAATTAAATCATATCAGTTTAACTTCTATTTTTTTACTTATGTTTAAAATTTCAATGTAATTTTAAGTAAATTTATATTTAAATACATGTCAAAACGCTTGAGAACGAAACCTATCTTTTTAATTGAAAAAACAGAATAACAACAGCAACGGAATTGACAATGCTTTGTTCCCCATGGCCACAAAGCAGTCTAAATGAAGCAGAGTGACTGGTGGTCGGGCATTCAGGTATTATACGAGAGGCAGAAAATTTGCCCCAGAGGCAATAAGACATAAAGTTATCCATACTGTACAGCATTTGACAAGATTTCAAATTTCTGTATAGAACATGGGTTGCATCCTATAGGGTATCATCTATACTGCTAATCAAATTTTCTCTTGATAACCATATCTTCATTTGCCCCTTTTCATGCCTAATCATCAGTTTTTTTTTTACCGTCGCATTAATCAGTGAGACAGGATTAGCTGGTACCTATCTTCTTGCTGTGCACCATGATTTCTGTTTGTTTTTAAAAATTTTAATTAATATGAGTATTTAAATTAATTTATATATACTTAATTAATTTTGTAAATTTTAAAGTTAATAATCATATAAATTTTTAATAATTTTAAAATTCATAAAATTCAAACTGATAATTTAAAATAATAAAATTAAAATCTAATCAATTGAACTGCCAGTTTCATAGTTATGTTTTTTCGTTAATTAATCCAGCTACTGTAGTCAAAATAATCCAGCAAACAAAATCGATCGTCATTACTTCACAAATTATAGTCACCTTCAACCAAAAGGTCCGTGATTTTGTTCGAAACTTTTTGCATCTTAAAAGGCTGTAGTTGAAATTGCCTTTCGTGTGTGACCATTAATTAGTATAGATTCATCAATTCCAACTCATATGCACGTTTAGGAACACATTTTTGATGTTAAAATTTTTAATTTAGAATGCCAATCACATTTTTGGGGTTAAAGTTTCTAATTTAGAATGCCAATAACAACATTGTATACTTTTAAAAAAAGAAAATTTAGAAACGATTTGAGTCTACATAGCTAGAAATCACCTGTCACTGATGTAGCTTCTCATACAGGAAGTGACATGTTTTGGATTTAAACAAAAGTTGCTGGTTTGATAAATGAGAGAAGCTAGAAATAGAATCGAAGTCTACATAAAGTAAAAGTTCAATGTCAGACACTTGGAATCATTGCCATGATTCAGACTGGAAAAGATATATTCATTATGGCTGCCTCCTTACACTTTTTGTTGAGGTACTTGATCAGGACAGGTATGGATTTTACTTTTAACTGAGATGGATCTAGGGGATACCAAAGAGTTGTCGTATGAAAAAACAGCAAAACATGACAAAAATTCTTGAATCTCGCCAATGTATCAATGTGTTTATTAACTTTGTAATGTGTTTCAGAAGATAAAAAAAATTGGCGACTGTTGATTTCTAACATCTTGATGAAAACACAAAGATCATACGATGAGCATCGACTGCTGAATATGGTCATCAGCAATGCTTTCTTTACATCTTCAGCCGCATGCTGCTGGATCAAGGTAATTGCATATTCTATGAAGATAGCATCACATGGCCAATATGAGAGGTCCGTTGCTTCTTAATCCAAATTCTTCTTCTGCTAGACTGAATAGCTCTCTCTAAAAATTTCATTGTTAAGGTAATCCAAGGGGATCACAAAGCATTTTTCGTCAGTGGTGTACACAACAAAGTGACCTTTCTCTATTGTCGATGATGTGCTGCAGTAATCTGAATCTATACTACTAATGGTTTATGGCAAGGTGATCCTTTTTTCCCCTAATAACAGCCGGTTTCCTCCATTTCCTTGCCAATTTGACGAGCTTCTTAGCACTGATCATCTTGCGGCCGATTAAACCAAGAGAAGGAGTTGTTTGGACCTCAGAATATTGAAATGCTACTCTTCTGTTGGATGGAAGGAAATGGAAGTGAGTTGATTATATGTACACACAGCCAATTCCATTACCGACACCTTCAACACAACTGGATACATGCAAAGCAAAACCATGTGATACTTTGGTTTTGTGGGGTTGACATGTTTGCCCATGTTGGAGCATGCAAGTATGCATACTCGTATGTTTTCAGTCAAGTAAAAGGTCCAACTTTTGTGTCTCTTGATCTAGCCCAAACGAAAATTGTGATCCATAAGAATTACGTTGATAAGCCTACATGGGCATGTGAATCCATTCCTTATGGTTTGGAGAGAGTTGCAATTCCATGCTTTGAAAAATAAGGACTATTGGCCCAACATGTTCATCAATTGTCTATTAAGTAGTAGCCACAGGTTCCTACTTGAAGAGAATTGTGCCTTTTGAAGAATAATTAAATACCTTGTCCAGAAATTTACAATTGATTATACATTTTTACAATAAAATCTTGCTTGATCTTATGCCTAACCTTTTATTTTTTGCTCTTGTCTTTGAGGCTCGAGGAATTTAGGCAAAGTTTCGAAGATGAGCATGTCTTACAAGCATGTTCATAATCTGATGAAGCAGATGTTGAGCAGTGCTATCTACTGGTAATGGAATTGGTCAGAACTTTCTCAAAATCTTCGGCTTCCCTTCGTTTGATGAGTGACAAAATGTAGTCCATGCATTCAGAATCACATGGCAATGTGATAGGCCCATCACTTGATACTCCAAATTCTTCTTCGGACATCTTGAAGGGCTCGAGAAAGAATTTGTTGCCCATATACGCTAATGGTATCGTAAAACGCTACTAATGCCCTTTTTCAGCAACAAATGATGGATTGTTATCATCCACTTTCATCTTGCCAGTGATTCTTGGATAAGAAATTCTTTTAATCATTACTGTAGCTATCTTCTGCCACCTCCTGGCATTTCTGATGCCCTTTTTCAGAGTAATCATGGTGGATTACTCATGAATCACAACTTGATAACTTCTATATGCACAAGATTACTTAAGGCCCTCCTCCCGTCCTGCACGGGATTCCTTTTCTGCGAAGTCTATATAAAAAGAAACATACATTTGTTGGAATATTCATGAAGGATGTCAAAAAAAATATTCAAGCAGATAATCTTCCAAAATAGTAATTTGGCAGGGCCTCATCAACATGTGGGCAAAAACTAACTGAACATATTCAAACCAGAGACAATAACACGAAGGCTTTCAAGGTTTGGAACCTGGCCTCTAACCATCAAGAAAACAAAAATAATTCATTAAATTTTCTCTGTGCTTATGATTATCTTTTTCTATCCGCCCAAACCCCACATGCCAAAATACAAAAACCGCAACCATTCTAGAGTCCAAACAAATTTGAACTGAAAGATTAATGTCAAAATGTTGGCGTATAATTAGTATCATAATACTATCTTCAGGAGCCATTCTTATTAGCATCCATTTTGAGACTGTGCCCACTTCCTGCCAATTAGAACATAGGAACAGGTTCTTAGTGGTTTGATCATGGTTTCAAAGAAAATTAGTATAAGAGATAGAACAGGATTCCAGGTGGGTTTTTTGCATGCCTGTTTGTTTTTGTGGAGTACCCAACGGCTCAAGTTGGCCCCATGTAATTTCTGGCCTATACGTAAGGATTACGATCTTGAAATTCAAATCCTGTGCATTAGCCTCCATGGTCCATTTGGATGTTTTGGTTTGAGCACTTTCTTTTTTCTAAATATTAGGGCGTCTTTATCAACTAGCCTATTTAAAAATATAGTTATACTTATTTTTTAAATATTTTTTATATCAAAATATATTAAAATAATATTTTTTTATTTTTAAAACAATTATTTTTAAGATCAACATATCAAAATAATACAAAATATACAAAAAAATATTAACTTTTAATAAAAAAAATATTTTTTTGACCTGCATTCCCAAACACTTTCTATACGGTGAAAATTATATTTTAAATTAAAAGATATTTAAAAATATATACCTTTTTTTAGCTTAAAATTAAGTTTAAAAGTAAGAAATTGTGTAAACAAACAGGCAATGAAACTTGAATTATTAAAAAAAAAACAAAATTTAATGGTAAATTTATTTCCTTAGCTTATTATTAAAATAAAAAACCTAGAAAAGCTCAATAATTTATAAAACATTGTGTATTGGAAAGGTGCATTTACTTTTGTGCTCCTCTACAAAACAATTGCCTTTCTAGAGGTAAAATCACTTTCTCCAAGGAATCCACAATTTATTTGTCATTAATTAAGGATAATTAGTTAATTTATGTTTTTTTAGAAAAATTACTCTATTTTTCTTAGAAGCAAAAGAAAACATAAACCTTTTATTTAGGAATTTTTGGATTTTTTTTTATTTTGTTTGCACAATAAAATGATAATGATACCCTTAAGAGTTATAAAAAAAAATTGAGCAGTTTTTAGCCATTTAATATTTTTTTTACAGTGAAATGACATATTTAACCTTAAATTAAGAAAAAAACTAACGCTAGTTTGGGAGGTTGATTTTGTCTTTGCATTTATAGTATTCAAATGCACCTAGTGGCTATTTTGTAATTTAAAATATTAAAATATTGATAGCCAAATAGTTAGTTATCGTGTCATTTGACATGTTAAGTGGTGATGCAACTAATTGAGTGATATCTTTAGTCAGATTAGTTGTAGTTTGATAGCAATTAAGTTGGAGTGGGGAGCCTTTAAAAATTTAATTGTATTATTTAGTTTGTATTTATTTTAAAAAAATTTCTTATTTTTTTATTTTGATTTTAATGTTTTTTTTTAAGTTTATGTTTTTTTCTTTTCAATTCATCCCTCAATATTTTATTTCCCTCAATACTTTATTTCACTTAATTTTTATATATAACTTTGTCTTCATTCTTTTTATTGCTAATTTTTATTTTTTTCTTTATTTTTTTTAATTTTATCCTTTAGAATTTATTTTATTTTTTTAATTTTAATCCTTATTCTTTTATTACTCATTTTTTATATATTTTTCTTTATTTATTTTATTTTTTAATTTAATCCCTAATTATTTTCCTTCAATTATATTTTGTACAACATCTAGTTCTTATTATTTTGATTTTTAATTTTTTGTAATTAAAAATTTTTCTTTGAAACTATTTTTTATTTACCTTTTATAGGATAATTTTCATAACTTAAACCATTGATTTCAAATATTAAATCAGTTTGGTTTTTTAATAATTTTTTATTATTTCCATCTTTTGATATTGAGTTACTAAACCTTTTGAGCTTTGATTATAATATTTTATGAAGTTTTTTTTAATTTTATTTTTTAATATTTATTTCATTTAATTTTTGTATATAATCTAATCCTCATTCTTTTGATTTTATTTTTAATTCTTTTCTTGATTTTTTTTTAATTTTATCCTTTAGAATTTATATTCAACATAACCCCTGTCTCATATCTTTTCTTGTTTATTCTGGATATTTAATTACAGGATCTTGGAGATGATAGCATATTTATTGAGTTCTACTGGTTTTCGTGCAATACAATAGAATGGAGGACGGATCACTTGAACCCTTAAAACAAAAGGAATATAGATACTGGTCTTGGCCTGGAGAGTTTGGCTCGCATTCTTCTAAAGGCACTCATAAGTTTTGCTGCATCATGAGCTAGCAAATGATCTTTCTTTTGCTTGTAAAAACTAAAATAATTGATAGTTTGTGTCTTTAACTAGTGGACTCCGTTTCAACAATGATATATATTCATAGCATCATTTGAATTGCTGATCTGCTTCAGAAATAATCTTTCTTCAAGTCTAATTTTTGCTTCAGGTTCCAAATAATTGTGAGACTGACATGATTTATCCAATTATAGAGAGGGCTGCAGAATTTGCAAATATAGCATATGCTCTCGCTGATGATCAAACAAAAATGAACCTTGAAGAATGTCGCCACTGAAGTTACTGAATGTTAAAGTAATATATATGATATCTTGCATTTTCATTTAAAAACTTAAATTTTTTTATTAAAATAATTTTTTAATATAATATTGAAGTGTTGATCAACTAATAGTGCTCATTCTAATCTAATTTATAAAAATTAAATATAAGAAAATTTTATGAAGATTTTTACTTAAAAAAATATATTAAAAAATAATATAAATTATTCATGCATATCTTACCAAACGACCAAACGATAGGCATGGATGGTTTTGAAGTTGAGATGGAAAAGCAAAGGTATCAGAAAATGGAGGGGTCCGGTTCAAGATATTGAACACGCTTTCAGCAATAATGGTAATTGAAATGGAAAACCAGGCGACACAGGTTTCTTCAAGAAGTGAAAAGTGAAGTAGAAGTTTGCCGAACAAGACACCATTTTATGCTGAATCTGGTGGTCAACTTGGGGATCGTGAATTTCAATATGTTACAGCAGATCAAAGCAAACAGACAGCTGTCGTGGAAATTAAAGGTGTCCAAGAATCTCTAGGAAGTGTTAGTGTATTTGTTCATAAGGGTACTATTAGACGAGTTCTAGAGGGTCGAGGGAGGATTAGAAGCTGCAGTGGATGCAAGATTGAGGCAGCGGGCTAAGGTGCCTAACCATGGTCCATGGATTACCTCTTATTTTGCAAATGGATGCTCACCCCGCGAGCTTGGCTATAATTCTTTGGACGCTATATTTGCTTACCTTTTCATGCAGAGCCCATTTACTAACTAAAGGAAAACTGAGTGTACAGAGGCTGATCTTCAAGTAATGGCATGAACCTATATTATAAAACTTATGTGAACTCCATGTATACAGCTCTGTGGACTAGCTCCAATATCCATTGCGACAAAGGTATGGATGGTCGATTTGCCAAAGACCAGGAACAACCTCCTAAAACCCAAAAAGTACAGCATCCATGACCAGGGCAAGGCAGCTGGATCCGGTTGCCTTCAATTAATGATGCCTGATGTTAGTGGTGTACACTAGGAATCCCAAAAAAAAAATTACCCAATGGATGACAAATGTCCCAAGTATCATATCTTTGAGGATGACAGTTGGAACACAAAGAAACTTACGACTTTAATAGGAGGAAAAGAGAGGCAAAAGTCAGAGGAATTGGTAGGCAGTGAATCCATAAAGAACCCATTGTCTTGTATCAAATCTAATGTCCCGATTGCTTGTTCCTATCACATTAAAGAAATTGGACCTCGTGCTTTCAGCAGAAAAAATCTATCCCAGCAAAATATGGATCTTGACATGTGAAATGACTCAGCAATTGCAAAGGCATACAACCCTAAGAACTTATGTATAAAATCACTCTTCATTCCACTTCCAAGTATGCCTAACTATGGATATTTTGCATTAAATAACTAATAATATTGCCCTTGAATGATCATTTCTTTTATATCTTATCCCCATGATTATCATACGATATAGGGAGAGATTAGAGTTATTGACGAGGGTAAAAAAACAGCAGGCTCTGTAAATATCAAACCAGCCACAGCAGCCCACAGCTCTTCGATTTTGGCAATATTCTTGCTTGACAAGGGGGGCTAGTGTAAGCGCACTTGTTCTTGTCTTGCCACTCTTGAATAAGCATTGATCATCTTCACCAAACTTTTATCCTCCAAAATGTTCGTTTCTTTTATTTTTGGGACATACGCGTAAGCACCTTTAAGAAGGCTCGTAAAATGGCAAAATTAATGTTAAAACATTATTTTACACTCTAACTCCCAGTCCTTTGATCAAGCATTCTTGTTATGTAAAGATTTAGCTATTAGCAAACACATATAATTGATGAGTCAAGAATATTATCTTTCATTGTTTCATTTTTTATTTTATTTTTATAGTTGTTAAACCTGAATCAGCTCAATAAGTTGATTTGATTAAACGGTAATATTTAATTTTAAAAGTTTTTCATTTTAAAAAAAAAAACTAAAGTATTTTTAAACTAAAACAATATTATTGTAAATTTTTAAAATAAAAAAAAATAAAATAATACCATTTTAAGATATATTTAAATAGACCTGTCAACCCAAAAGTTAACTTCACCAACCCATAACCCAATTAAGTTTAATAATTATGTTTTTTTTTGCCAAAAGAGTATATAAAAATAATAACATTAGGTTTTTGAAATGTCATGAAATTTTTATATATTAAAATTAACTAAATTTTATGATTTGATACTAAATTATAAGAATTTTTTTGTTTCAAATGTTTGCTTTAGATTTGAATTCAAGCTTACAATATAAAAGAAAGATTTAAATCCAAATCTGAGATGATGTGATTAAATAAACTTATTTATCAAAATTAATTTTGCATAAAATTCAAGTAAAATAGTAAGGAAAATGTTGAACATTGCTTTGGGATTGATGTAAGTCCACGAGATCTTTTTATTTTATTAACTTCAGATATTTTGTTTTCAACAAATAAAATTATTTTAGTCTTTAGGAGTTGTTAGCCTATTAAAAACTTATAGCGTACCATAGCTTGAATTTTGACTATTAATATGTGTTTCAGATTGTTTTACAGTTATTTAATTGCAAAAATATTAATCAAATAAATTTAATCATTTATCCCTTGTCTGCTACATTTTTATATTTTCTCTTCTCTATAGTTTTAATTTCTTTTGTCTCTTTTTATTTTTTAAACTTTCATTTAGTATCAGAGTTATCTTCTTAGGAGATAAGTGAAAAAAATTAAAGCTAATTTTTCTCAAATTACTCCTTCTATGTTCAATAGAGAAAACTATCAATTTTAGACAATGAAGATAGAGACATACCAGGAATTGTTAGATTTATTATCAACAAGATAAGGTTACCTGGCACCAAATTTACTGATTCTAAAATTATATAAAAAATCCGTATAATTATGCCTGAAAAAGCATTTATAACCACCTTGGAGAACATAGAGAATTTGTTCAGGATCACCTTAGTAAAGCTATTAAATACCTTAAAATTTTAAGATCAACAAAGGGTTATGAGGTAATTTTATTTTTTTGAAGGAATCCTATCAACTAAGCAATATGATTTTAGAAAGGACAAAAAAAATCAAGTATCAAACAACAAAATCACAAATAATCAAATCAAAAGTAAGAGTAGATACTTAAAGGGAAGTTATCCATCCTATCAGCATTACGGCAAAACAAGCCATCTACCATTTAAATGTTGTAAGAGACCAAATGCAAAAGGTGGCATATGTAATGAGCATGGACATAAAGTTGTTACTTGTAAGCAAAATTCAAAAACAAGTAGATGCTCAAGTCGTGAATCAAGATGATGAAGACCATATGTTTATAGCAACTTATTTATCAACCACGAGCTTTTTAGAATGCTTTTTATAATGTTGGTTGATTGATAGTGGTTATGCAAACTATATAACTTATAACATATCTTTTTTTCAAGAATTTGAAGTCCACTAGAATTACAAAGTTTAGAATAGGAAATGGTAGCTATAGTCTAGGAAAAAAAAAAGGAAGGAACCATTGCAATTACAGCAAGTTGAGGTACAAAGATAATTCTAAATGTTCTTTACATACCTAATATTGACCAAAATTTAAAAATGTGTCTCAACTAATAAAAAAAAGATTCATTCTTTGAAGATTGGTGTTGTCATTTCTATAATATTGTTGAATAGAAAGTCTTACAATTTAAAATGAGAGATAAAAGCCTTTTATTTTTCTTAATTAAGAAGAGGGCACACAATATATTTTATTGAAGTCAACATCACTAAAATCTAGCACAAGAGCCTTAGGCATTGTCATTTTCAATTAATGTTGAAAATGAAAAAGAATGATTTGATAAGAGGTTTACCAGTTCATATTGATAAAATACTAAATTTCATCCATGTTAATTTAGTAAACAAGAAAGAATGTCCTTGAATAGCCTTCTGAAAGATGCAACTAATTCACACAAATATGGCAAAACCTTGAAGAACATCATCATTAAAAGATAGTCTTTATTATATTGTTTTCATTAATGATTTCATAAGAATATGCTAAATTGTTTTCTTGAGATCTAAGTTAAAAGTGGCTAGAGTTTTTTGGAAGTTCAAGAAAATGGTGAAAAATCAAAGTGGCTATAAAACTTGATTTTTAAGATCTAATAATGGAAAGAAATACACCTCAATGAAATTTAATTTGTTCTATGAAGAAGTTGGCATTAAACATTAGTTTAATGCTCTCTATACTCTAAAATTAAATGGAGTTAGAGAAAGGAGAAATAAATATATGATGGAGATGGTTAAATATGTGTTATGTGAGAAGGAATTGCCTAAAAAGTTTTGGGTAGAAGAAGTTAACACAACATCTTTTCTACAAAATCAACTTCTAACCAAGATTATAGAAGAAAAAACATTATTAAAGGCTTGGTATGGGTATAAACATTCACTAAGCTTTCTTAAAATATTTTGTTATGTGTGTTTTGTTCATATTCCACAAGTTAAACATTATAAACTTAACAAAAAAAAAGCAATTTTAGGCATCTTTATGGATTATAGATCAGTTTCCAAAGCCTACAAAGTGATCATCCATAAACAAGAAAAATGAGTATCACAAAAGATGTAAACTTCAATGAAATAAGCAATGGTAATGAAACAATCTACAAAGAACAATTTTTATGAAAAACAAACAACAAACTAATGCTAGAATGAACTAGAAAATGATCTTTTAATCAGAGGTACAAGATCATTTTCTGACAAGATCATTTTCTGACATTTATTAGAGATCTAACGTTGCAATATATAAGTCTGTTAGACATGAAGAAGCTCTTTAAAGCCTGAAAAGAAAGGGATAAAAGGAAAAGGAGATGTCAATGATTCAGGAAAGTAAAACCTAAATCAGTTGACAAACCAAAAGGTAAAAAAGACATTGGAGTGAAAAGGGTATACAAAACAAAGTTGAATACAGATAACTTCATCAAAAAATATAAGTCCAGGTTTGCATTTAAAGAATATACTAAGATTTTTAGTATTGATTACTTTGACATCTTTTCTTTTATTGCTAAATTAGATACAATTATCTTGTTATTAGTCATAATAATACAAAAAAGCTTAAAAGTGTTCCAACTAGATATCAAATTAGCATTTTTAAATGGTGTTTTACAGGAAGAAATATATGTGGAGTTGCTAAATAGATTTGTGATTCAAGGCGAAGAGGATACAATCTACTTGCTAAAAAAGTGTTGGGCCAAAACAAGTTCCCAAAGCCTAGTATAGTAGGATAAATGGTCATTTGCTAAGCTTAGGTTTTGTAAAAAACCTATATGCAACCACTCTTAGTGTAAAATAGAAAGATAATAATGTTTTTATAGTGTTTTTTTATACTGATGCTCTTTTGATAACAAAAAGTAATGCAAAGCTAGTTAAAAAGTTCAAGCAAGAAATGATGCATGTTTTTAAATGATAAATCTTGATCTTATAACTTACTTTCTTAGAACGGAAGTCAAGCAAAATCAAAATGAAGTGTTCCTCTGTCAATATATGTATACAAAGAAAATACTGAAGAATTTTTATATGGAGAAATGTAAAG
The DNA here is from genome assembly GCA_015708895.1 of Populus ilicifolia. Lineage (NCBI taxonomy): Eukaryota > Viridiplantae > Streptophyta > Magnoliopsida > Malpighiales > Salicaceae > Populus > Populus ilicifolia. The sequence continues at coordinate 102,082 of SRLM01001098.1, forward strand.
CAATAAACACACTAATCAAAAAGAGAAGTTGGGAGAGGAATAGTATTGATAAATTTGATGAACAATACTTTAGAAGTTTGATTAGTTTCGTAATGTATTTTATTGCAACAAGGCCTGAAATTTTATTTGTTGTAAGTCTCTTATCTCAAGTTATGCATTGTGCTCGTGAAATGCGTTGAAAAGCAATAAAAAGAATATTAAGGTATATCATAAAGACTATTATAGTGTCAAGTTTGAGAAGTATCAAAGTCTTAAGTTACGTGGATTCTCATATAGTGATTAGGTTAAATATATTGATGACATCAAAAGTATTTTAGGATATTATTTCAGTTTAGGTTCTGAAATTTTCTCATGATGCTCAAAGAAGCAGGAGATTGTTGCATAGTCCACTGCAAAGACAAAATTTATTGCAAGAACAACAATAAACCAAGTTTTATGGTTTAAAAAAAAAATCAGTGTGGTCTACAAATGGCGCAAAAGGATAACATATAGATTCTTGTTAATAATTAGGAAACAATTGTAATTTCTTATAATTCAAATATATTCTATGTAGAGACTAAACATTTTAATATCAAGCTTTACTTTCCAAGGGAGGTACATAAAAATAAAAAAATGAAATAAATTTATAGTAAATCTGAAGATTAGTTGGGAAACTTATTATAGTAAGCAAGTTTAAGTTTCTACAGCAGAAAATTAGAATTTATTGTTTTGTTGAGATTTGCTTTAAAATTACTATAAATTCATTTTATTATTTATTCTATTAGCTTCAGATATTTTATTTCTCATAAATAAAGTTGTTTTAATTTTTAAGAGTTGTTAGTTTGTTAGCCAGTGATAGCAAATTATAGCTTGAATTTCAACCATTAATTTGCATTTGAATTTGTTTTTCAGCTATTTAAATGTAAAAAAAATATTGATTAAGCAAATGTAATCAAATATCCCTTATATGTTGCATTTTTGTATTCTCTATTATTCTCAGCAGTTTTAATTTCTTCTATCTCTCTGTCTTCTTTAAATTTTCACCAAAGAATTGTTTTTTACATTTTCATTGAAGTTTGGCAAAACGTAGCGCAAAATTTAAGACATCTCAAGACTTCAGTATTCTTCGGAATTTAAAAAAAAAAACGTCCAGGCAACCTCTCTCCCAGAGCATCAAAAGTGTGATTGTGTAGAGAATGGAATCAAGGAAGAAACTTCTCCTTAAGTGTGCAAAAAGCAACCTGCCCTCACCAACAAAATCCACCTATCCCTTATACAATCATAGTCTGGAATTCTCACTCCAAAGCTGTCAGTGCATAGACAAATAGTCGGTGCTTGACCCCATCATCTCTAGGGTCTAGCCGCGTCTTGTATCGCTCTCTTTCTTATGTAAAACCTCCACTTCTGAGCATATTTTTTATTTTATAAATATATAAAAAAAAAGTTCATCAAGATATTCTACCTTTTTATGGGTCTAATGCTGACCTGTAGTCCGCACCGCAGCCATACTGCCCTATAAATACCTCTTTCATTACTTCATCTCATGTCATCAAATATCAATCCTGTTTTTATACGTTCACTAGCTTTCATTGCTTAATTTCTTTTCTGACATCTTGAAGAACAAAATGGCTATCTTTCTTTGCTTTCTTTTCCTGGCTATCTCCTATGCTACTGCTTGTGATCGATGTGTCCACCAATCTAAGGTCGCATATTTCTCCAGAGCCTCAGCACTCTCATGTAAGGGGGTCGTGATTTCTCTTTCAATTTTAGTTTTTTTTTTATCATAGTTTAATGAGATTTTTAATTGGTAATATTTTTTTTTTGTTTTGGTGCAGCTGGGGCTTGTGGATATGGTTCCATGGCGACAGGATTTAACAGTGGACACCTCGCAGGTGCTGTTTCTTCCCTTTATAAAGATGGATCTGGATGTGGTGCTTGTTTTCAGGTCAGCACCGGAGACCACACCACTTGTCTGCTTTACCTCTTGCGGAATTTTCAGTTCATTGATCATGTTATTGTAATTACTCGCAGATAAGATGCAAAGACGCAGCTTTATGCAGTAGAGAAGGGACTAGAGTGATTGTGACAGATCTCAATCGCAATAACCAGACTGACTTTGTTCTTAGCAGCAGAGCCTTCATGGCCATGGCCAATAAGGATATGGGTCGGAACATCTTGAAACAAGGGATTGTGGAAGTGGAATACAAGAGGTGAGACCATGTATTCAAGGATTTATTTTATCTTAATTATCGTGATTGATATTAATCTCTCTGGTTAAGTTAATGGTCATTTATTTAATTAATCAGCATGATGTTTTATTTCCTAGTTGCTTCTTCCAGTAATGGCTGGTTTGGTTACACCAACCACAATTAAAATCAATATGGCATGGACAAACTTCATATAATTTTATACAGTAAAGTTGGTCCGGTTCCGTCGGACAGAGAACCAGGACAATAAATGCTTGTAACGGTCAAATAGGTTGTCCGCAAAATCATAGGTAACATGACGATGACTTGTGGGGATTTGCACAAATTTAGACGGCTAGCATTGTCCCATGTTTTAGGGTTCCATTACTTAAGAAGGATCATGTAAACACCCAAAAAAAAAGTTATCAAAAAAGTGATCTTATGCTAATTTGAATCTGCTTTGTTTCATTGATCAGGGTACCTTGTGAATACAAAAACCAGAATTTGGCTGTCCGAGTAGAAGAATCAAGCAAAAACCCAAATTACTTGGCCATTAAATTGTTGTATCAAGGTGGGCAGACAGAAGTGGTAGCCATTGACTTTGCTAAGGTTAGCTTTTACTTACTCCCGGTGGAACATGTCACCTAACTTTTGGTACTGTGATGATAATCTTTTAAAAATATTTTTTATTTTAAAATAATATTTTTATTTTTAAAATTTATTTTTAATATCTTCACGGTAAAAAAAAATTAATTTTACATTTTAAAAATGTTTTAAAAAACAATTATTTTTTTATTTACTTCAAATAAATATTTTTTAGTATTTTCAAAATTATTTTGATGTAATAATATTAAAAATAATTTTAAAATACATTTTAATATATTTATAAATAAAAAATATTTTATAAAACAACTATTACCAAATCCCCGCAAACATTTTGAACTTATGCTGACTTTGAATGGTTTTGCTAAATTTTCACAGATTGGTTCGTCGAACTGGGGTTTCTTGAGCCGGAACCATGGGGCAGTGTGGGACTCGGACAGAGTTCCATCAGGGGCACTTCAATTCAGATTCGTGATAACAGCTGGATTTGATGGGAAATGGATTTGGGCTCGGAATGTCCTGCCTGAAGATTGGAAGCCCGGGATGACATACGATTCAGGAGTCCAGATTACCGATATTGCACAGGAGGGCTGCTCTCCATGTGATGATGGGACTTGGAAATGAGGTTGTAGCCTTCCCACTAATGTGAGTATCATCTCTACGCATAGAGTTCGATCTGATATCATTCTACACGACAGAGCTAAATAATGTAGAAGAATAGTGTAAAGTTAGCACTATATATTATAGTATTAGCCACTACGCTTCAATGTTTTTTTTTTTTTGTTCTTGCCTTGTGAGGAGGGCATGTCCTTGCTTGTGTTTGACATATTTCTTTTTCTACCCCAGTAAATAAATGCTGTCCCTCTCTCTTTCAAATGGTGGGGCAATGCCTGGATGTTGAGGGGGTAAAGGCCATTTTAAGATTTTTAATAAAATGCTGGATCATAATTAAGGACAAAAAAAATGGCAAAAAGATAATGTTTTTCACTTTAATACCCGCGTCGTGATGCAATTTTTTGTGGTGAGATGGCTTTCGGGACAGCATAGAATAAAAGCCAGTTATCGGCATGTCATGGGTTTATAATTAAGACCCAGCTTGTATATATAATCATCAGCTCGAAGCAGGACTCAGTTTTTTATGGGCTTCAGAGTAAAAAATTCGTAACTATATTACTGACTTGTAAATAATGAACATGAGGCCCAAATTATCAGATCTCTGTATCACAATTATACTTTAATTATTTAAGTATATTAACTTGCAGCTCAAATGCAGGCGCCACGTATTTTGACTAGTTCGTGAACTATTGAAATATTGGGTAACAGTAAAAAAAGATCAAATAAGGGCCCAGATTTTGTAACTTCAACTCATCACCACGACAAACTTGAAGTTGGCCCAGCTTCAAGAGGTTCCTTCTTTTGACTCCTCCGAAGAAACATATTTGCTATAATTTCAAACTACTTCTTCTTTATGAGAGCTTGGGGACGGTGTCCACACAGGGTGACTCTTCGTACTTTATTGTAACAGAAGAAAACTGTGGCTGGAGGAGGGCCTCAAACTTGACACGTTAAATGATCTGTGATGTTCACAGCTGTTATGGCAAACACTGTGTGCGTCCTTGACCTTTCAAAGGGATATATATTAGACAATAATCAATCTGTAAAGCTGAGAGCGCTAGATGAGTACGTACAGCATAGCAGCAACACAGAGACCCTATGAGATTCTAAGTTCGAAAGGCCTGAGATTAGGAATTAATCCACTAGGTGTATTATTTGCTAGCTTTAAGCTAAGGTAGCGTATACAGACTGCTAAATGTCCCATCCTTGACCCAGTCAAGTTGAATGCTATGACCCCAGGTTAACAAGGCACTACCCTCTTGATGCTTGTAATTAGATTTATTAATATTTTGTAGTATTATCGTGAGGGAAGGAATTGCCCACCAAATCATAGACTTGTTCTCCTTCCTATTTATGATTTTCACATTCATTCGTTCATGTCCTTTTCTTCGAGTTGCATCTCTTCCATGTGCGTCGGCTAAAATTTCCAAGCTGTTAATGTGAATCGCTTGGTGTAAAGTGCTATCGATGGTTTGTTTTTTAAAAAATAAAAGATCAAAGATAATCCGGTGATATAAGAAAAATGTTTATATCGTAGTTAAAATAAATACAGCTACTATTAAGTGTTTAAATTACTCTCATATTCACGTGGAGCATAATGTTTATATCATGTTTAAATCACACTTTCAATGTATAGACAAAAAGGCAAAAAATTAAAAAAATAAAAATTAAATTTTCACTTCAAGGTAATGCATGCACGGGGGGTGCCATGGTGCATGGAAGCCAAGGTTCAGAATGTTCTACTTGCAAGATCCAAAAACCTTTGATTATTCGAAATTTTCTTTCCAAGTCCTCATTTTATAAGGACTAATGAAGTCAACGATTGGGAAAGCACATCTCATGTAAAACGTTGCTGAGCATTTTTTAGTAAATAATTATCGCTAACCCTTTTGCTTTATCCTATGGGTCGTCGTCGTCGTCGTCTTTAGTTCTTGAGATTGCCTGTCGGTATGGAGTTCAAAGATACTCATTAAACTCCTTTTAGTTTCGATACAGTATAAGACGATTACTGTATTTAAATGGCAAGATGAGAAAAAAAAAGTAGTTAAATAACCAAAAATGTTGTTTTCTTTTCAAAATCCGCGTTGAAATCGTGCTCCGATGTATCTCTCTCGCTTTCACACGTTATTATAGCGAGGTGTGCATCCGAGGCAAAAAGAAAAGGAAAAGGAAATGACAAGGGAAAATTATCCTTCGAATGAGGGGGGGTTTTTATAAAAACAAATAGCGTTCGTTGCTGAAATAATGTGTGAACGCATTCATATTTTAGAATGCTATTTTTGTTCACAACGGCTATTTGAAATAGTAAATATATCTCACAGTATTTTTATTTTTTTTATAAAATCGTTGTTTGAAATAACATTGTTCGTTTCAAAACATCTTTTTTTTACAAATTAATTAATTTATATAAAAACCAATCAAAAAATTTATAAAAATTCAATGATCAAGGGATGGAATTTAAGTTTTAATGGTCAAGAAAGAAAAACAAGATAATGTGATATACAGAGAAAAAAATAAGAAAAAAAAAGATTCATAGAGAATACATAGAGATTTTATTTTCAACATTCTTTGTATTGTTAAAAAAAATTAATAAAACAATTCTAATTATACTTTATAAAAATATTAAATGAAATTATAATTAACCCTGAACTAATATCTCATAGAACTTTTAATAAATTATAATTATATTTTTTATTAAAATCATTTTATTAATATATTTGTAAGAATATTAGATGAGCTAGAAATAAAATTAGGATATGTTACTGATAACACATTACTCATTATAATTTTTATAAAATTTTAAATTAATTTTTTATAAATGTTGATTAAATTGAGTGGGGTATTATTTTTAGAACAATCACTATGAATGACTGTGTTCGGTCGTTAATTTTAGAAGTAATTATATCTATATTATGTTATTTTTCAAACAATTACTATTACTGTGCAACTTTTATAAAAATGTGACAGGATTCTAATATATCCAAGGGAAGTATAAACACAAAAGGCTTAAATTCGTTTGGAAAGTATGCTGTCTTGGGAATAGCATTGTTTGGCAGAGATTAGGAGGACATCCTTCTCAATGTGCAATGACTTGATGGAATCCATCGATTGACATGCTGGCAGTCCGGAAAGCACACAGTTAACTTAATGTGTAAATAAATCCCTGCCAAAAAGAATCAATTGCTCTGATTTAACCGAACAAATACTGTTCGAGATTTTACTCCTCGAGGTTTTTCTTTTTTTTTTCAAGGTTCGTAGCTGCGTTTCAAATTACTTTTTAAGAAAATTTTAAAAAAATACATGTAAAATTATTTTTTTATGATTTTATATTTTTAATTTCGTGATATTAAAAACTATTTTAATATATTTTTAAATAAAAAATCTTAAAAAAAACTATTATTGTATATATATTTTTTTTATATTTTTTTTCAATCCATGGCAACACGTGCATATGAATTCAAAGGAAATGATAGAATTCAAGTGGGAGTTTAACATACTTTCTTGATAAATTGCACGTTGAAAACCTAGATTTAACATCTAATCCAGCCTAACAGGATAATCCTTTGATATATCTTGTCCGAGATAAATTGCACCCTGAAAACTTAGTTTTAAAATTAGTTTTTTTTTTCTTTTCAAAACGATAAATTGTACCAGAAGGAATTCTAGATTTATTCTGTCCATTGGCTCCCAATGTAAATGAAATACTCTTACAACATTCCTGGAGCAGGTATCCGATGAACACTGTACAGTGTAAGAAAAATTACATCTTGCTGCAAGAAAGGAAGAAAGAGCAAATCACTGAGAGGCACAGCAACGTTGTGGCAAAAACTATCTTATTTGTTTTTGCTTTTTTTAAAAAAATTATTTTTTTATTTTAAAATAATAAATTTTAATATTTTTAAATCATTTTAATACATTAATATTAAAAATAATTTAAAAAAAATAAAAATATTTTAAAGAATAATGATAACTGTATATGGTGACTGATCACGGTCTTAATTGTATGTATCAGGCTCGGGCTCGAGAACCAATATTCGTAAAGTGCTAATGATTCAACTTTTCTTGAAGACCTTGGGAACCACACCTCCTCCCTGCAAACTTCATTTCATATAATTGGCAAAATCTGACGGCTAAACATTTTGGGATTATCGTAGCCTGTATAATCCTAGCTAACTTCATTTCTTGGCACCGAGACTGGCTACGGCTGCATGGCTGTGGCACATGCATGCGTGCAAGAAAAGGTCGACAGTTAGCCAATGGCATGTTTTCTGACATTTGAATTAACTCGTCAAAAAGAAAAGCTGGAGTGGAACAGTGATTTTTATGCGAATGCCGACTAAGATCACATCATTTTGCGAGTGTTTTAGCAGCACGGTGAAGAAAACTTGTTTTCTAAACTGGCATATTTGTGAAAGTAACTTTCATTCCAGCACATAAACCGTTCGTATGCCATGTACGCTACCATTTAAAAAAACAGACGCTATCAATCTCAACCATCTCCGTGTCTGTACTGTTTATTTTTATATTTTAAAATTTTAAATTTTAAATTTTAAATTTTTTATCTTTAAATTAATATTTTTTAAATTATTTTGATATGTTGATATCAAAAATAATTTAAAAAATAAAAAAATATTATTTTAATATATTTTTAAATAAAAAATATTTTTAAAAAACAACCACAATCACACTCTCAAATATACTAGAATAAAAAACACAATTTTGAATAGTCACAAGAACAAAAACAAAAACAATAATTTAAGCCAATGTTTCACATGATCACAAAAACAATCACAATATCAACAACCAGTATAATTATCTAATTTTCTTAATTGGTAAACTTTTAATAAAAAAAATAATTTTAATATCAAAACAATTCATTACAAATTTAATCATAATGTTTAATGAATTAAGTCGTTAATAGGCTAGAACCATGAGCATGTCATCGTTATGCATGCAAACTTAATCATCCTCCTTTACTACAATGTCCAAACGTTAAACTTTCCTAACCTAATTAAGAGAAGAATAACATAATAAGAACCCAAAATTATATCTCGATGCACAAAACTCGTGATTATCTTGATTACATGTTGTTGATGTAGAATATTATTTGGATGTCTTGTAACATGCTCTCACAGTGTTGTTATTGTTATGAATCTTTTTATTATGTTAACGTATCAAGACATATAAATACACAACTTAATAAACGAATACAATTATGTAAGTATTTGATTTCTCATTATATTCTATAAATTGATATATTGTGCTCAAACCACCGCCCAGTCATCCTTTTTTTTATGACAATTGATAATATACAAGCTATCAAGTATGTCAACATCATCAGATATGTATTGATACAATTAAAATTGATATAATACTCGATCAGAACAATACACCTCGTTATGAAAAAATAATGCACCGAGACTATTGATAGTCATAAAACCACCTCTCTCCATGCATAATAGAGATGTTTTTATAATCAGATCCTTGATATATGATATTCATATCATTTATGAAAATCACATGCACGTGTGCACACGTGTATGTGTATATATTCAAAATATTCACGCTAAAAAAAAAATTTATCAATTAAAAATAAATACAAAAAAAAAGTTAAATATACCTCAAATTAATTAAATAGATAATCAATAAATGATAATAATAATAATAATAGTAATAACAATTACAGTAAAAGATAGAAAAAGATATTAGGAGAAGAAAACATTGATTTTGATGGTTAAGCAGGCGCAATCATTACTTGTATGTTATAATGAATTTTTTTTTAATGCAATAATTTGGGAAATAAGTGTTTTCACTTTGCTAAACTTGGAAAATACCCTTTTATTTTCTTGTAAAAAAGAAAAGAAAAGAAAAGAAAGAAAGATGGTCGAATGTTTGTCCTTGTTAAAACATTAAAAATATGGTCCACCTAGTCTCGTCCTTAAATAGTTTTTGTCTTCTTCATCAATCTTATCCTTAAATTAAACAATAAAAAATAAAGACTTTATTTTTTATTTGTGTTCTCATTCAAATTGTAGTTTTTTTTAAATGACATCATAAAGATTTAATATTTATTTTAATAAAAAAATCATTATCAAGAAATCAAAATAACACAATAATAAAATTTATTTAAGCAATAATTCTGGTGTGCACACTAACACAGAGTTATGTGTACAGATGTGTTATGCACAAAACTTTTAATAATTGCAAAAATTATGGTATAGATAGTTCAGTGATGACCTCTCACTTACATACCATTTAAGATTAATTTACGTGTTTAGCGATGATCGCTACTTCTTTTCATTTCTAATTAAATTAAATCATCTAACCATTTCGATTATTCCTGATCACCTCTTGGATCGTTCAATTTAAAGGACACACACATATATTATTATCTCCAGTATATTCCTCTTTACTTGTCGTGGCTGGATTATTGAATTGGACCACTATAAATAAAATTATAACAATTTTCTTAATTTTCATTCCAGTATCACCAGACCCTAATATTAAAAGTAGTCAATTTATGGAAATTTTCTTTTCCATGAACGGGTTTTTATTGATTCGAGTCGTCTTCCATCGTGATCTGTTTTCTGTCATAAAAAACCTGAGCCATCTGGAAAGAGTTCACGATAAGAAGTAGGAGCTCCTTACCTTCGTTAATCAATAAACAATATATATATATAAACAGAGGTTAAAAGTAATTATTTGGAAATACAGTTAAAATTATGTTTTTTAATTTTATTTTTTAGAAAAAAATATTTTTTAATATTTTTATATTGCTTTAATATACTGATTTAAAATAAAATAAAATAAAAAATATTATTTTAATAAAAAAACATTTCATATTATAAACCATTACTGAACAGTCCCTGCAGATGGTGGCAATGGAGACGGAGTCCCTGTACACGAGAGTCGGCGAAGAATAATCATTGCGCCGCTCTTGCTCAGTGTGCCTTTACCATTTACCATTCACCATTCCTCGGTTCTTCCCTGCACGGCATTTCCAAGTTACCATGGCAGCGCGCGCGCGCCCTCAGCTATTCACTGTGGCTTTGTCATCAGATAGCCAGAGCTAGGGGCACACTGATACATTTCTCTCTCCCTTTCTTCGACATGGGCCATGCCCTTCCTATCAGCATAGTTAAACAGTAGCAACTTAATTAACAGCCTTTTGCCAGCCCAACTTCACACATGCTTTAACAGTGAGGCCTGCTTTCTCATTGCCCTCCAGCCGTTTTTTTTTTTTTAATTTTTTTGTTGTTTTAGTTTTGAATTATTTTTTAAAATTATAAGCTGAATTTAAAAAACTATTCTTGTATATTTTTAATTTTTAAAAAACACTACAAGTCGCTTAATTACTTCTCTTTACCTTGCAGATGTTATGAGCTAAATAGTTTAATGTCGGCAATGATGCAACAAATCTTGTTGGGCTTTGGACTCATTTCCTTTGCATCTGACCTCCTTTAGATGCTTATCAACTCTTTCTATAAAACTTGATTAGATTCACGTTTTATTTTTTTTTAATATAAATATTTAAGTTATATATATCTTAATTAATTTTATAAATTTTAAAATCAATAATTATACAAACCTCCAATATATTTTATTAAAAAGTATACCCAGCACGTTAGATTTAGCAAATGATGTTTATTATATAGTTAATTTTGCATTATAAAATATTTTTTATTTGACAAATAATACAATAAAATATTTTTATTTTTAAAATTTTATTTTTAATAACAAAATATCAATACAATAAAAAATCATCAAAATAATTTACTTTAAACAAATATATTTCTTAAAATCATAAACAGACAGTGTTCGACGACCACCCCGTTGAACTTTAACGAATCCAAGCGTAGATTGCAGTTCAATCAGCATGACTTGATTGTTTGTCTACCTAGTTTTTTTCTCTTTCCAATTTCAAGTGGTATATACACGTAGTCAATTGTTTTCACAGATCAAATCCCGGCCCTTGCACAAGTCCAACCAGACGTCTAGCATATCTTTGACAGAGAAATTGAAATAGTTATTTTCTAATAACTAAAAATCTCTATTTCATCTCTTTAAAAAATTAAATTTGAAACTTTATAATAAAAATCTAAAAATTTAATTGGTGGGATTAAATTAAATTGGGCCCACGAGCATCCTGTCGTCAAATTAAACCGCAACTTCAACTGTAGCAAGATGTTAACACCAAGACACAACATGACCTGATGCCCTGATGGGGCCGGCCAATCAGGAGTAGAAACGTGCTCCTACAGGAGCCCCTAGGATCAGCTCGATAGCGCCAATCAAAAGTCATACTTTCGAGTGAATCCCACGGCCACCCTGTCCCTCCAATAACCGAACTCGCCTTCATTGACAAGATGTGACAAGTGAGGAGGGAGGAGGAGGAGGGGAGGAGGGGAGGTTTCGTGTGTTTCCACAAGCAGAAGAATTTGAGAGGCGGCCGCTGCTGCTGCTGCCGCTGCTGCAGACTTATCTTGACGTTTCAATTTTTATCTCCCCAGTGGGAATTCATTCATTGATGTGTTGCTTGATAAATTCCTTTTACATGCAAGGTTGAGCTTGTGGTCAGTTTCGTTGGAATATACCCATGACCAACTTGCCTGATTAGTTGTGTTCCTTTTGCTGTCATGTCTCTTAATTAACTTGGTAAGCTAAGGTTGCCGTGAATTTAAGTTGTTAATAATCTAACTGATATCATCTATGTATAATGATAATAACGATAGAACAAGATGAGCTAGCTTTTTATACATTCAAATTGATTTTCTTTCTAATTGATTTTTTAATACTTTATTTTTTGTCTTACAATACCTTTCAAAGGCAAAAATTGACAAAATTACATTTTCAGTGCCATAAATTTTTTCGTATCCATTTTGCTAAGTGACCCAGAGGATCAAGAGCTAACAACACTAATCAAAATTAATGTACAAACAAGTAATCAATACATATAATCAATAATTCCTTTTCCTGTCGTTAAATCTTTCTTACGAAAGATGAACACAAGATGAGACGCTTGCTAGCTTTCACCGTTAGTGAAATATGAATGTAAGAAAATTACGTAGAAGATCCCCATGGGATTTCCTAGTTGATATGAACCATGGTTGCTTGTTTAACTGATCTAAGCCCTAAAACGTATCAGAGACAGTGATAAAGTAGATTAAAAAAGAAAAAAGATAAAGAAAAGTCCTCAACTAAGTGGGTTAGCGTTGTTCTCTTTAGCATGTAAAAAGGTCTTCACGACGTACGTCATTAAGGAGGTCTGGAATTAACGAGCGGTGTTAGCTGACAACTCATGTTTTCTGGGGGGCAGGCAAATCCAGTGAAAGTTTAACTTGATATTGAAATTTATGGACAAGTGACTGTAATGTTCTAAATACATAGTTACTGGTAGGGTGGAGAGAACAAGAGTCAATTTCTTTGATTTGGCCCAGCAGCAAACAGATTGATTACTTATACTGCACACTTGTGCCCAAAACCTTAATCGTGGAAGTGATAACATAATGATTAGTATTGTTATCATTACTGTGATGTTTTAACTGCTACAACCACACTTCATTGCAGTTGGGGTTTAAATAGGGAGATTACCAGCAAAATACAGATAAATGATGAAAATATTTAACACAGGAACAAAAGTTTGTGATGGAATAGTATATTTTTAGGAGGGTGTCGTTTTTTTAATATTTAATTAATATTATGGTTCATAAAATAAAATAATATCGATTATAATTTTATTGTGGATAAATGTTATTGTTCTAAACCGAAAAATATGATTGAAAAGCAATTTAGTATTTTTTTTTTATAAGACTAGAAAAAACTAGAAAAAAAAAAAAGCTGAGAAGGTAGCAATATGTCAAAGGTTAAAAGATGAATTTTGAACTTGAAATATGTCAAAGGTTGCTCAATTGTTTTAGTACTTGATGGGTTTTTTTATAGAGAAATTACAATGGTATCGTTTAAGTTTAGAGAAAAATACCTGGTATTTAGAATTATTATGCTTTTTAATAATAGCATTTACTAAATATCATCTTATCAAATCATGATAATATCAAAGTATATTATTTCATAAAACTTTTAAAGCACTTTACTAATTAAAAGAATAACCCGCAGTTGGGTTCTGATCACCCCCTGGATCACCAGTAGTTAACTAATTAGACTGGGATTCGTTGTACTTGGCAGCTGGTGTATTTTCATCCCAAGATTAGCGTATCTAGATGTAAGAGAAAACATGCGATCGTTATTAAATTTTAGAATATTTAGTATTGCATTTAGGTCTGACGATGATGTGCACCCTGTAACTTATTCATGCATGGACCATGATAAGATCTGCTGTATATTTCCAGCCCCAAGTTTTTCAATTCCATTTGTTTTTCTTTTTAGGAAGACTTTGCTCGTGGATAAGAACAACTAGTGGGTGGAGAGCAGGATAGGGTTTTCTGGGAATGATAATATCATCAACCATGCAACATAAGGATCGGTTCATGATTAATAGACGGGTGTTGGAGAATATAATTATGGTTGTTTTTTTATTGAAAATATATAATAATAATAATGTTTTAAATTTATTTTTAATATTAGTATTTTAAAATAATTAAAAAAATATTTTAAAATAAAAAATAAATTGTACCGCAGCTTTAAACGGTCACTAATAACTTATCATAATTATCAGGCCAAGCCTCCGTATATCTAATCTAAGCATTCACACACTGCCACTACCTGCTTTCCCCTACATTGGCTGGTAGCTAGGCTCATCCTCAACTGGCTCAAGGTGTATCAGAGAGTGCTGTTGAATTGTGAACATGAAAATTTTTAATTTTTTAATTTTAAATTAGTTTTTTAATATTTTTAGATTATCTTAATATATTGACATTAAAAATAAGTTTTAAAAAATAAATATATGTTATTTTAATATATTTT
>SRLM01001098.1:116783-184558 GCA_015708895.1 Populus ilicifolia
ATGTGTTTGATTTTGTTGTGAAACAAATTTTTTTTAAAATATTTTTTATTATTTTAAATTAATTTTTAATATTTTTAAAGTGATTATATTAAAAATAAATTCTTAAAAATAAAAAAAATATTAATTTATTTTCAAACAAATTTTTTTTAAAAGGTAACCTCTAAATTATCCTTATTAAGTTTTTTATTTTTTTTTTAAGTGACCGTATTTTTTTAAAATGATTTTTTTATATTTTAAAATTATTATTATATATTGTTATAAAAAATAATTTTTTAAAAATATTATTTTAATATATTTTTGTATAAAAATAACTTGGAAAAAAGCAACTGTCACGTCCATAAACACCTCTTTTATCTTGTTTGTTTTAATCGCTGTAGTATTTGATTTTCTTTTTAATACTATTGTTTTGTTGTGTCTATAAATAGTGGCTGTTCTGTTTCATTTAACTTTGCAGCATAGCATTCACACAAAACCTACAAGCGTTGTTTAGTTCCTTTACTGATTGATCTAGACACGCCAAATTTTGCAAAAAGGCAGTAGTATAATGGAGGGGAACGCAGTGAAACCTTCAAGATTCAAAAGTGTTTGTGTGTTTTGTGGTAGCAGTACTGGGAAAAGAAACTGCTACAGAGATGCTGCCATTGAACTAGCCCAAGAGCTGGTATAACTACTTCAAAGGCTAGACCTTTTCTGAGTTATCCTTGTGTTTTCTGGGGTTTTTGTGCTTGGTGTTTAAGGTTTTTCATGTTTTATGTTTAAGGTGGCGAAAAGGTTGGATCTTGTGTATGGAGGTGGAAGCATTGGACTAATGGGTTTGGTTTCTCAAGCAGTTCATAGAGGTGGATGCAATGTTCTTGGGTACAATATACAACTACTCTTTCTTGGCTCCTCTGGTTTGTTTAGGTTTTTGGTTTCTCGTTTTTCTGTATGACCAGCCTAATTTTGATTTTGGGTTTTGTTTATAGGATCATACCAAGGACTTTGATGAGTAAAGAGGTGCAAAATCTAATTTGTGATGTATTTTCTTCATGTTATGTTTTAATTGTTGGTTGTTTTTCAGTTAGAGGAGTCTAAAATTTGAAACTTTTAGCTTTCATTGGATGTAAAGATTGCGTCTTTATATGCGTATGTGTGTGGAACCCCAGATCACAGGAGAAACAGTTGGAGAGGTTAAACCAGTAGCCGACATGCACCAAAGAAAGGCAGAAATGGCCCGCAATTCTGATTGTTTTATAGCCCTACCAGGTCCCATACATTTCTCTCTTTTCCTGTTTTAATAGATCATGTAAACACCTTTTGTCTCCTTTTTGCTCTTGTAGTAATCAATTGTGTTTTTAATTTCTCCTTTATGATCCCTCGACTTCGATTTCAGGTGGCTATGGCACTCTGGAGGAATTATTAGAAGTGATTACTTGGGCTCAGTTAGGCATCCACGACAAACCTGTGAGTTTCCTTATATGCCCAACAAAAACATCACGAGTTCTCTATTTCAAGCTCTTGACCCTGTTTCCAAAAAATGAGCAGGTGGGTTTGCTTAACGTTGATGGTTACTACAATTATCTGCTGACTTTCATTGACAAAGCCGTGGATGATGGCTTTATCAAGCCTTCCCAACGAAACATCATTGTCTCTGCACCAAGTGCCAAAGAACTCGTTCAAAAACTTGAGGTGGTTAGGTTATTGATGTTTTGCTTTATTTTTTATTGTATTATAACATGTTGAAGTAGCTCATAAATATGGAAAAGACAATGTGGTGTATGAAGAAAGAATCTTTCCCAGTTTGCTATCTTGGTGCTCCTTTTCTTGTTCTGTTGTATTGTTTGTTTGTGAATGATGGCACTGTTTTTTGTTTTAATCAGGAGTACGTGCCTGTGCATGATGGAGTTATAGCCAAGGCAAGCTGGGAGATTGAGCAGCAGCAATCACCACAGCAACACCAACAACAGGTGGGGTTCAATACTACAACTTTGCAGACTGAAGTCGCTCTATAAAGGAGTGTTTTAAGCTTTCTTTCTTTGCTTTTTAGTCTTGATTTTGGGTCATATACCAACCGTTCCATAATGGTTTGGTACGCGGTATAAATGACTTGGGTGATAAAGGAATGGAAAAAGTGGGGGTCTTTTGTGTATTTTAGCAGGAACTTTATCAAAAGGAGGCAGTCTAATTTAACTTTGGGTGTTAAGATTGTAGTGGGAGCATCCTGTATCTTGAATTATGTACAAAGGATTATATCTATATAGAAACAAGAAGCAAAAATTCAAAAAAAAAAAAAAACTGCAGCTTTATTCTTCGTTCACAATGCTCTCTAGTGTCATGCACATCTATATGCCATCTTGCTGATTCTTTAGTGTTATTTTGTTTGATGATCTGTGCATTTTGACATCAACTCCCTTTGGACCTTGAAATGGTGGGGCTCGCATTTGCCTGTTTGTGTTGGTCGTGTAGACTGCTTTGTACCAACTTGGTGTTTGGCTGGGTTGGCTGGTTGGGAGTGGTCAGGGAGCACTCCTACTGATACAGTCTAGGTGGCGGACAGGGATTTTTCAAACTGTAGCCAGGGAGGCTGGAGGCTGTCTGTTTTGTGCTGTTGTAAAAGCACTGTAGAGAGAGAGGGAGAGAGAGAGAGAGAGTTAATGATGGCCTGAAACAAAAAAAAAAACTGACCAATCATGGTGATGACATAACAAACCACCAAACTAGCATCTTTTGTTGTATTTATTGAACTAGCCTTTTTGCACTGGTAATGGCCAAGTAATATTTCGGAGTCGCTCAAATCTTCATCCCAGCTTCTTCTAGCAGCAGCAAATACTTCTGTGAAAATTCAGGAACAAACAACCTCCAATAAATGTTTCTGGTGTAGTTACTTGACAAATTTCCTGTGGATGGATCCCGGCCATTTGGTTGGGATGTAACAGTAGGATAATTTAGGGAAATTCATTCTTTTGATATTATGTGTTTATTTCCTGTCCAATTCTTGCTAGTGTGTGGAAGTTTTATTCGAATTTAAGTTTCTTCATCATCAAGTTTTAGGTCGTTAGAAGAGATAATGTCAGAAACAAATCCATTTACTATTAAATCTGTAAGAAAATAGAGTATTTATTTCATCCCATCAAACACCCTATAAATGATGTTCCTATGAAGTCAGAAGATAATTAACTACTAAAACTACGGAAAACAATTGTCCATGATCGGCGATAAGGGATAACACCATGTATTTTCAGCAGCCAGCCAGTATCAGAAGTTGGTCAAAAAAATGACCCAGCTGGGCCTGATTTAAGCCTGATTTAAAGTGTCATCAATGATGTTTCGAGAAGCTAATAACAGGCCGAGGAAGGAACACAGTTAGGCTAGACATGAAGTGCCTATAGCTTCAACTTAGGAGAGAGTTAATTAACGCAATTCCCTCTCTTTCTCTGGGCGCATCGTTTGACAATCTAGCTTGTGACTAGACCACACAGGGTCTGATATATCAACTTAGTTGCAGCAAGTCGAGCCAATACCTGGTCTTGTAAGTGGAATCCATGCGTGTCGCATGATAAACTTGTGCTGGGATATATGTTGAATCAAGTTGTGCAAGAAAGGGTTTGGAGGCAAGTTTCACGCCATTAACCTTGTGGGACACAGTTTCTGCTAGCCATTTCGCACAAGGAGCTGCTGGAGACCTCCATTTTGTCTGTCTGGTTCAAGAAAGACATGGAAACCATTAGCTTGGGTCGCCCCCCAAAAGAATTATAAGAAGGAGCATTCACAAGGTCCAGGTTTTGGGGAAATGTGACTGTAGCTGGGGACCGGTTTAAGTTTCTTGCAGTTATGCCTGCCATCTTGGCCCTGTACTGTTCTCGAAGTTGGTCCATTCCTTTAGCAAAGGCAAAATGATCATGATGCAGAGAGACTGCCGCCCTCGAGAGCTTGTCCCAGAGACTGATGACTACAAGCCAACAAAAAACAGGTAGAGATCATTGTCTTAACTCTAGTGGGGACCATGATAATCCCTCTCATAACAAAGTGATTCTCCCCCTAAGAGCTCCGAACAAGAAATGGAAACCAAACATAAGATGGGAAATTTGAGGCATGGAAGTGTGTAGTAGTATCACATGAAACTGAAAGTGAAGTTTCATGAAAAAGTTGGCAAACGTTAAAACTTAGGGGAAACTAGAAAGTAGGCCTGGAAAAAGAAATGTCTTCGGAACCAAAATTAACTAAACACTTGAAAATGAAGAGTTAATCTAATTCTTTATATTATATGTATACCATCCCCACCACATCTTTCAAAATCTCTGATTAGAGCAACCAGCAAAAGAAAAAAAGAACTGAAATTTTTTAGTTTAAACATAACGATTCTAGTCCAAGTAACTTGGATAGAACCAGATCAAACAATCACGTAGTTTAAGTCGAGTATATCCCAATTTATTTTTTTTTTATAGAAAAGATACAGTTATCGACTGCAATATCCATAGGAATTTCCAAAACCAAACACTGAATTTGGTTTTTACGTGTCAGTGGTCTCATGGACCCTATATATAGATGATCTTCATTTATTTTCTTACCTTTTATAAAAAAATTATTACATGTGGATTCAATTTTTATACACGGTTAGTTTTGTATATATCATTGTCTTTTTTTGTTCTATTTTACTACTATATTATTTATTTTTTATAACATATTTTATGAGTGAGTGGGACACTATATGTTTGCCTGTTCAATTCTACGTAGGTTTAATTAATTACATGAAATTATATTCATTATAAAAAAAGAATGAAGAAGAAGTAGCTCGGTTTTGCCGTGGCCGAACAAGTTCCATCTCTTTTTTTTTCTTTCACCTTTTAACTAGATATAACCTTATTTATTATTAAAATTAAATTAATATTAATAATATTTACTATTTATAAATATTGTTTGCTATACAAGGCTCGTTCAAAACAAGGCCCGAGTCTTTAAATTCAGTTACACCAAGCTTCATCTCTTTCCTTCTTTTTTTCTTTTTGTTTTTTTTTATAATTTGTTTGGAAGTATAATTATGTTTGTTTTTTAAATAGTTTTTTTTTTATCAAAATACATGTTAATAATTTTTTTTAAAAAATTATTTTTGATATCAGCAAATCAAAATGATTTGAAAATATTAAAAACATATTAATTTGAAATTAATAAAAAAATTTAAATTTTTTTAAAAATACTTTTAAAAAACAAAAACAAACAGACCTTTGAACGAGTCTGATTGAGCTACCTTGTCTCAATTTATTTTAATTTTTTTGAATATTAATTAATGAATAATACTATTTACATGGCACGGTACTATTTATTATTATTTATAAAAATAATTTTTTTAGATATTTTATCTATATTCTCAGGATATTTTTTAAGTTATATATTTTTTGTTCTTAAGAGAGAGAATCTGGAGGATTATTTATCGATGAATACTATATTTATTATTTATTATCTCTTTACTATATAGAGAATATATTTAATGAGACAAAGGACACAGAAACCTTTTCTTTACACAAAAACATGATTTTGTATATGGCTGTGATGTGAGAAAAAACTCAAATATCAATTTAAATATTAAAATATCCTATTTTATGAGAAATTTATTTTATTACATCTGTTTGTGATGTGAAAAGAAGAATCAAATATCAATTTAAATATCAAAATATCTCTCATTCTACGAGGAACGTATTTTACAGAGGCGACTCAAGTGCATACCTTATTGACTAGGGAAAGTTAATATTTTCATGTGAAGTGTTTCGACAGTTTCAATAGTGCAGTGGTACCATGTATTTAAAAGGGGTGACCAAAAATCTCAATAGTAAAGGATGGGGCACGACACCATGGCTGAGTGAGGAAAGCTATTGATGTCAAAGATGCAATCCTTTCAGCTTAAAAGGCTAACAGTAGCTGATAGACCTTCAATATCAGATCCCCACCACTCCCCCGCCCGCCATCACTCCTGACACCTTCATCATCGAGTTTTCTTCTTTTTAGCTCCCCTCATTCATGTGCCGCCCTCCTGACTTCTTTCACTCATTTGATGATTGTCTCTGGTTCAATCCTAACTTAAGGGCTAAAATCGCCCTTTGGAAGAACTTGCAATCAAACCATACTCACATTGCTTGCTCGGTTTTTCCTCTTTTACTAGCGAGTAGGGCGCCCAGTTCCATTTTCCTGGAAAAGCTATTGAATAAACAGTCTTGGGCTAAGGTCCAAATGTAATGTGTAGTTTGGGTCCCTATTTTAAAACAAAAAATCTTGATGGATTTGGTCATGCCTGTCCAATTTGAAGTGGGATTCAATTCCAGACCTTGGGTGCCATGTAAGACACGGTTGTTGGCTACCACTGATTTCCCATTTTGTAAGAACGAAAAAGCCATTGTTCTTGAACTCAAAACACTTCAAAATGTCAAATCCCAAAAGAATCAAGGAGAAGAATGCTGCTAAAACCCCAGCTCAGCATGTCCTAAATTTGCTACCGCACTTCACTTGTAACCGATCCAATTCTGATTCGGTGGAGTCTTGCAAATTTTCTTGCTTACACTACACTCCATATCTAATACATGGTTTCCTGTAATGCAGATACGAGAATCTTGACATGAAGCACTGAACATTTTTGTGGAAGTTCCTGTCAATTTGTATTTATGGGGGCCCTTGTGCTTTGACAGTTGCCCTTAATTGAAGATTACCTCTCTTGAATTGCGCCTCAACCAAAGGTTAAATTCAACTTCAAGCCCTCCAGCACCTCTCCATGCTGATTTCCAATACCCAATGCCCGCCCAAATCACGCACCATTTGTAATGTTGAGAGATTGGTCCCGCAACGAAGATGGTCTTTTTTTTCTTTTCAATCTTTAAATTTAAAATCACTATTAAAAAAGAATTATTCATTAAACTTCTGTGAATTTAATCAATCGATGTGAAATATATGTCTTTAAGATCATGTGAGAGAAAAAAAACTTAATTTCAATTGATGAGCAAATTCACAGGGTTTTTATTGATGATCCTATCACTAAAAATAAACACAACAGCAAAAACAATCACACATTGAATTAACTGAAAGATTTTCATTGCTCTAGAAAAAATAATTTCATTTTATTAATAAAATGTTTTTATGAGTAACGAATTAGGAACTTGCATATAAATTATAAAAATTACTCTGAACTTTGGGTTAAATTTAAATTAACCTCTCAGTTATAATTTTTTATTTTAGTATTTTAAACTTTTTTTAATAAAAACAAATCCTTATATTAATTTTGATCATAGATGATAATTTAGAAAGATAAAGAAACATTTTATTTGAAAAATAATAACAATGGAGGAATCGAAACCTAAACAGAGTGGCCTCTGTGTGCGTGTCCCTAACTCATGGCTCTAGAATGAAAAATCAGAGTCTAAGGAGTCGGGATTATCCTCGTGATCTGGTCTTCGAATAGGCGTAGCCTGCAACCCTTTACGGACCATTCCGTACCATTTCCTTTCAACTTGGGCTAACCAAGCCTGTTACACGAAATGGATTTATTTGGTCTGGGCTAATTAAAAAAAAAAAAAAAAGCTTCGATGTTCAATCACGCTGATGAGGACAAGCATCCTCCTCTCTACATGCAAGGGGTTCCATGTGCAAAGGAATTTCCAGGAAATTGCGTGGCAAGTTGCTCCGAGGAATCCCACTGTTTTATTTTCGGTCCTTTAAATTGTATAAAACCTCCACCCTTGGATTAAACTTAATATCGTAGGAAGTCAAAGTCTTTCAATACTGGGTAAATTGATGGCGCAGCCTTGCTATTACGGAAGTTTCTATATATATAAACAAATTTCAGTAATAGCAATGCTCGACCGTAATTTAAAGACTTCCTCCAGGTCTTTAGAGGAGACTTGAGACTTCCGAGTCATTTATACACACCACGAAATTGAAAAATATAATTTTGTTGATCTCTTTTTATTGAAAAATATATGAAGAAAAGCAATGTTAAGAACGCGGAGTTGGCTTTGAATTGAAGATGTGACCGTTTATTCTTCATGATTGATTATTGTTATTATATAGACCCACTACAAGTATCGAGAGCTTAGTTTTTAAACATGACCTGGGTTTACCAAGGGGAGTCTCGAACCATGGTGCTTGGGTTTTGGAGGTTGATTTTATTTTATTTTATAAAATAAGAAAAATATCACTATTTAAAAAAATAAAAAGAAAAAAATCATCCTATTTTTATTAGGTTTTTTATACTAATTAGGTTGCAAGTCAATCTGAATTCTAGAGCACGTCACTTCAACTTAATTTTTTTCTATTTTTATTAAAATTTGGTTATATCTAAACTTCAAATCACGAGTCATTATTCAATCCTGCCAAATCAGGTCGAGTTTAAAACAACAATTGAAAGCATATATATATATATATTAATTAATTATAGTAAGATATTAGATAAATAGCTCACGCTAGTTAAGTTAATTTTTTTAATATAAACTCAACATCTATTCAATTAAATACTAGAGGATTAAATTAATATATTTAATTTAATAAAAAAAATTTATTTAAAAAAATTAAATTTAACAAAGATAAAAAAACCTTGAGGCAACCTTGTTATTTTAAAAAGATAAATAAATCCTATAGAAAGCAAATAACAAGAATGATTAAGAATAAAATTGAAAAAAAATAAAAATATAACAAGCAAGTTTGAATGAACCTTATAAATTTTGGTTAATTTATCAAACTCGTATTCTATTAAATTCTTCATTTGTAATTAATTTAAAAGCTAAATATCTAAAAAAGTAAATGTTGGTGGATGAAATCAACCAATTTAATTTAATTAAAAAATAAAATTTCTTTCAAAATAACTGAATTTAACAAAGTCAATAAAAAACTAAGGTAACCCATATTATTTTTAAAATGATTGAAAAATCTCATAAAAAATAAATTAAAAAAAATAATATAAAATAAAATAATAAATAAGATAACCTAGGTTATTTTTAAAAAGACACTCTTACTCTTAAGATTATGCTAAATAAGTTTTCCAATCAAGTGCAAAGTAGTAATTTTTTTATGAAAATCCACAACAAATAAGTGCGTGCATAATGAATTCTTAAGCATTTGTAGCTTTTGGTATAATATATATCTAGTTATTTATCTAAAAACACTTTTTATTAGTTATATTAACTGAAACATTATAGGATGAGTTTTTCATTGTAGGTATAGGCATAATTGAATGTGAATTGCTAAATTAAAATTATGTATTTTCTCTTTAGTAGAGAAGAAGAAAGTCTTAAGGGTGAGGTGATTTGGTTTTTTTTATTGGTCTAATTGTCATTAAAAAATTGTTAAGATGTGTTTATATTTTTTTTATTTTTTGCTTGATAAAAATACCTTTCTACTTTAAAGTCAACAAAACTTAGAAATGTTGACCAAGAACTTTTTTGACTTTTCATAAACTTTTAAATAATAAAAATATTTTTTTACCTCATTCTTAAATTTTTATGAGTTGTTGGACAAGAGTATTTTTGGTTTTTTTTTCATTATTTATGTACTATTAAAATATGTTTTTGGCCTTTTAAAAGATAAAAAATAAGGCTTGCATATGAAGGTAGTTTTGTTCTTTCATATCGGTTTTTAGGGTAATTAATCACAGTTACAAGAAGTGTTTTGATATTTTTATGTTGACTTTTTATTTTTTAAATAAAAAATTAATGATGTGTAGGTGACATTCACACTATTTAGACAGTGCGTGTAATATCATCCAATAACTAAATTTGACCTTTCGCTATTTTTTTGGATTCTCGATCATGTCCTCTTACTTGAGGTATTTTTCAATTCTAATCCTTATTATTTTTATTTTTTTATAGATCTTTTTTCAATTTCATTCTTCAATTGTAATTTCTCATATTTTGTTTTCATTTCAATCCTTATTCTTTTAATTTTTTTTACCTTAGTTCCTTTGTTAAATTTTTTTAACTTTCAATTTCATCATTTAATTAAAATTTTATCATTATTTTTTTAATTGAACTCTTGTTCTTTTAATTTGCTTTTCTGCTTGTTAAAGCTATTTTTCAATTCAATTTAATTCTTTAATTAAAAATTTTTGTTTGCCCTCTAATTATTTCTTTAAATCATTTTTTGTGATTATTGTTTTCCCTTGGATTTCATTTTTCAACATTTTACTTGTTAGATATTCTCTTTTATGCAGTCTTATTGCTCCACATTAGTCTTTTTTTTTTAAATATTACTTTTGTGATTTTATTTAATTTATTTTCTATGATTTTATCTTGGTTTCATGACTTAAGGTCACGAGTTGTGCATTTTTTTTAGAATACATGTTTTTTTTTTAAATTTTTTTGTTTGTGTTTGATTTTCAAGATATTATTCTAATTCATCTATAATTGTTTTTTGTTTTATACAAATGAACTTTATTTTTAAAAATAAAAATATTATTTTTTAAATAATATTTCTTATATGTTGGCCTTACATAATATTTTTTTTACTATGTAAGTTTATTTAGTCCATTTTATTTGTGTTTATATTTTAGGTAACAAAATCTTTACAATATGAATTTATTTTTTTATTAATTTAAATAAATAAATTCGGTGAACACAATCGATTGAATGAATGTGATTGGATATTTTAATTCACATATATTTATTTATTTATTTATTTATTTATATAAATGATTATTAATTTATTTAATTAGATACTTATATAAAATTTTTGATTTATAGTTTTAATTTTTTTGCCTAAAAAAATTACTTTACAAGAGCCTGAAAAAATAATAATAAAAATCAGCGAAGCTCTGCACGGTTTAGTTAGATAGCTAGTGAAGTATAAATGATGATATCATGATATAGCTTCGAAATCTAAAAGTAAAAAATAAATTAAAGTTATAATTTCATTAATCAAGCTGAAACATGAGTTAATGTTGAAATTTATTGGGCTTATATTGTGAAAACTACAATCAATTTAAAAATAATAATTTATATATGTTTTTTTATTATATATTAACTATTTAATTAACCATTATTGACCATGGTGATAAAGTTTTTTAAATTATAGTTAATACTATTACTATCATTTTTATTTTTTCACCATTCTCACCATCTCTCTTTTATCACCCCCAATTGTGATATAAGCATTATTTTTTTAAGAAAAAATTTATTATTGTTATTTTTTAAAATATATTATTACTGCTCACCATGTCCTTTACCATCGCTATAATCACTAATATTAAATTTTAGAATTGTTATTCCAGCCATTAAATATTAAAATTTTCTTCTTATTTCTTGTAATTATTTCAAATATAATATTGAAATTCAAACGCTATCTGCTATTACAATTCCCCGATTTCCATTCTCATCCCAAATCTTTCATTTTTCTTATAACCAAACATCATTTATGCTTAAATAAATTTTTTAAAAAAGGTAGCTTGTGTTTTCGATTATATTAAAATCAATGAAAAATTATATATTTTTCTTCTATTATCGTATTCGTATGGATAGTTTATCTTTAATAAAAACAAAAGCATATGCTTAATCTTTGTATATGTATCATCTGTTTAACTAAAAAAATAAAAAAATCAAATACTAATTAAGTAAGAATATTCCAATAAAAAATTAACTAAGAAGAGCTATATCACGACAGCATAAGAATGTAACTAGGTAAGCTTCTGGACAAATCTCCACGTAGAAAATCAACGCGGCCATGCTCGTACTGGCAATATAGTAAAAGAATTTGAATCCAGAAAACTAGAAAATTAGCTAGGAGTTTGCAATACTTTTCAATGCACGAATCCAAGTAATTCTCAGGAGGCAAAACATCTAGTTTCTATGACCAATTCAGTATGTTACTACCATACTGAAGAAGGAAGAAAGACTAGCTGACCATAACATTTGAAATCTGAAATTTACAATCAAATGTTTGGTTCAAAAATTAAATCATTTGGAGCACTCTTCTTTTTGGAAAAAAATAAAAAAAATCCTTGCTCGTAATTTCCAAGTAATAGTCCAAAACCCGAAGAACATAGAAAAATCGGTCAAGCAAGATACCAAAGACCTGCCATGAGAGTCCCCTTCACAATGGTATTAGTCAGTGGAGACTTTATGACGATAAACCGTGTGGGTTCCACAATTGATGCATCATCCTAGCTTCCCACGTATTTCCAAATTTGTCTTTCTGACTAGGTCTTGTTTTGATGCTCTCTCTATCAACCAAAAAAATCACCAAAAAAAAAAATCAAATAAAAAAATCACCAACATATCATACCCTTATAAATAACCTCGTAAGAAATCAGTGTCCATGTAGCTACATTTTCAATTTCATATCGAGAATAGCTAGCTAAACTACTACCATACACACACACACCAGTCACTAACCACTGTAGACTGACTGCCAATATTATACCATGGATGAAATGCCATTACAGCTTGATCTTCCAGGCTTCCGTTTCCATCCAACTGAAGAGGAACTTCTTGATTTCTACCTCAAAAATATGGTTTTCGGTAGAAAAATGCGTGTCGATGTTATTGGCTACCTCAACATCTATCGTCATGATCCTTCGGA
Source organism: Populus ilicifolia (assembly GCA_015708895.1). Lineage (NCBI taxonomy): Eukaryota > Viridiplantae > Streptophyta > Magnoliopsida > Malpighiales > Salicaceae > Populus > Populus ilicifolia. The sequence continues at coordinate 129,309 of SRLM01001098.1, forward strand.
GTTGCCAGGTATATGTATATTGCTTGCTCCCTTGTAATAAAATCTTGGTTCATGTTTCGACACAGCTAGTTTAATCATGCATGCTTACATCAAAGTCAATGTTGTTGCGTTAATAGGTTTGTCAATGGTTGGGGAGAGGGAGTGGTATTTTTTTGTGCCCAGAGATAGGAAACATGGCAACGGAGGAAGGCCTAATAGGACTACACAAAATGGATTCTGGAAGGCTACTGGTTCTGACAGGAAAATCGTGAGCTTATCGGACCCGAAGAGAATGATCGGATTGAGAAAGACTCTTGTTTTCTATAAGGGAAGAGCACCGAGAGGGTCCAAGACCGATTGGGTCATGAACGAGTATCGCCTGCCTGAATATTCAAGCCCCCTACCCAAGGTACTTACTATATATTAATTAATGTTACCTTTGTTTTTTCTTATTAACTCTTGATATTAAAGGTAGTTCTTGCGTTGATTTCTTACTTTTGGTGGGAGATGATTAAGTCAATGCAAATTATTTACACATATCATCACTTCATAGTTTAAAAGAAAAGGCAAAAGGAAATTAGAACTAGTTTTAAAAAAAACACCCCTTGACATAATTGTTAGGCTAATTCTGATATCCTAGGCATGCATGCATGTTGTCAAGAAACTTCACAGAATTGGTGTCATTTTAGAGAAACAACATCTCATCACTATAGTTAAAACCATTAATTCAATTCCATTTTATTATAAAGTACTTGCTGTGTTTGAATTTTCTTGGGAACCTCTTTTTTTTTTTTTCTGTTGACAAAGAAATGTGTTAATTAGTGTTAGAAGAATGAACACCTTTTTTTTTTAAAAAAAAAAATCTGATATTGAAAGTGACTGTACCTGTCTTAATTTTCTGATATCGAATGCAGGACATAGTATTGTGCAAGATCTATAGGAAGGCAACTTCGTTGAAAGTTCTAGAGCAAAGGGCAGCAATGGAAGAAGAAATGAAGACAATTCATGCATCTCCATCATCATCTTTAGACACCATGTCATTTTGCAGTCAGCCAGAAGATCCAGTCCCACCAGAATTGCCTTCGCAACACTTGGTTTTCAAGAAAGAGATGGAAGATGACATTATTAGATATGAAAAGCCAAGGGAGATTAAAGGGCCAAGTCTTCAATTACCAACGGGGACGGACAAGTTACCAGAGCTCCAAGTTCCTAGCAAATTGACCATGGAATGGAACCAAGATCCAATTTGGTCCCTAAATAGTCCCTGGCTTCAAAATTTGATCCCTTATGCAGACATTTTGAATTTCTAATACGGGTATTAAACTCAAATTTTTTGTTTTGTAGATAACTTCTTTCACATCCTAATTATCAAATATTGCCCCACCTAGCTCAGCAAGTAAGAATCTTCAAGATGAGTGCTTAAGAGGGTGGCAATAACTGTGAGTTAAATATGTATTCGAAGCATAAGCTTATCTTTGTTAATGAACTACTTAATTAAGAATTAAATTTACCATTGCTCTGAATAATCAATCCTCAAAGACTCCCTTTTGTGAAGTGGAATGTCAGTGCATCACGTAGATGGGCCGAGATGTTGGTTCTTTACAATGATGATTACCTGGGCTATGGTTTTATGGTATGGGCCAGGTCACCAGCATGCCGAAATTATTATTTATGTCAAGATATATATGGGCCAATATGGTTTTTTTTTTTGGGTTTTTGGTAACGATCGATATTTTTTGTTTAGAGCCTGGAGTCTGGACTTCTCTTGCATTTTTGTCACCTGAAATTAGTAAAAAAGAATAAAGAGAAAGACATTGACCTCCTAAGCACATTTCTCAGCTGAGAGTCCTAGCAGGAAGAAGGACAATAAAGAGAAAAATAGCAGTGTCCATGAAGCACAGGCATTGACTGACCGGAGGACTCTTTTAAGTTTCCTAATCATCTTGCAATGACGATCAATCATCCAGTAAATGGGATAGTTTAATCCAATATAATCTCACAATCTTGTTCATGAGCTTGTAGGAATGCATAAGCTTCTTTTATTTTCTAATGTTATTGTCATTTTCAATCACCATGAATCAAGATATAAATCTTCGAGGCCAATACAAACATAGTCCAAGGAGTGTGTGGCTCTGGTTGTGGACAACCAGGGAGGCCCAGAAATGAGAATACTCAACATGATTCTGGACTCAAAGGCCTCAACATGATTCATCATATTATTAGATAAATTCAGACAATTGTTTTTAAAATCATTAAAATCTAAATTGTCGATAACTTGAGGAAAGCTCATGAAATCATATATATATATATATATATTGTTTTTGATCAGAAAAGGCAACTTCTTGTTTATTTATTTTTAATTTCATTGTACAGAAATTATGTCGCCAAATCACATGGTGTCAACCAAGTCAAGAAGTCCATTTCCAAATGGTCTTTGGTTGTAGCAGTCAAGATTGCTTCCATAGCCAACTCCGAGTATATCACAGTACCTCTTGTAGAACCCAATACGATCCTCCACCTGTGATTTCCACCCCATACCGCATTCAAGCCCGCCATTGATGATGTTTGTTAACACACCATAGCCTGGAACCCGGCCAGCTGCCGAATCAGCACCAGAAGGTGACCATCTTCCCGTGATGACATTGTGGCATGAGGGCTTTGGAGACTGTGGTGTCATCCAAAACCAAATTGCTGTCTTGAAGGAGATTACTGGATCAGTTGCAACAAGGTCAGGATTGTTTAATAGATCCACCCCTATGGCTCTTCCACATTGCCCGTAGTTGTAGTTCCTGTGTCACATTTATCAAATTAAAATAATAAATTTACTTAAGTGCAAAGTCGTGGTCAATTATAAAATAAATATTGCATTAAATCTGATTTGATGGATGCCCATACAAACTCATCGATGAAGAAAAAATATCTGCAAAATAAATAATCGGACTTACCATGAAAGTTGCATAGGACCTCGGCCGTAATATTGCTTGCCACCAGCACATGGATATGTGGAACTTGGAGCACAGTAAGATCCTGGATTTTGTTCCCTCACGTAGCAATATCCCCAAGCGTATGGGCCATCAGGTGCAGTTTGCCATCCTCCTATATATATAACATACATTCATCAAATGAAGTAATGATTATATTATCTGTTTGAGGTAAAGTTGTGCTACCTTTTTGGTATCGAATAAATATATAAATTAAGGTGATTAATCATGATTAAACGAACCAGTAGTTTCATGAGAGGTCTGGCCGAAGAAAGCAGCAATCTCCCTTTTACGAGTGGCAACATCACCAGTAGTGCCAAAGCCAGGGAAGGCCTTGGCGGCCGAGATGAAAGCATCGTAAGTGTAGAATCCCTTTGCCGGGCATCCGCCATCATTTCTATGTTTGAGCATCTCGTTGAACTTTTCTCTTGAGATGATACTAGTAAGGTCTCCTCCACCACCACTACCACCACATTGGCTTTGACAACCGCTACCGCAGTAAGCATCAGTGTTGCCACACCAACCAAATTGGCTACAACATTGACCTCCTGGACAAAGGGCACCCCCAGCCTGCCTTCCACATTGCTCAGCTGAGACTCCTAGGAAAAGGGACAGTAATAGAGAGAAAACTGAGAAGACCCAAATCTTCATTCTCTGGTTTTGTGCTTGGGATTTTGTTGGATGACAAGCTTGTTAGAGCACTGGTGTATATTTATAAAGGGGAACAATGGACAATTAATACTTGTGTCTTTTCTAAATAACTATTAGCTGGACTTATTCAATAACGGTGGCTGCCGATTTTGATCTAATCTACACCGCTACATGATTGATATTAAACAATAAAGAGATGGAACAGTCCACGACGGCTTTTAGGTGTCTAGACTTCTACCTTCATGTGCATGACTTTTGCTGTGAATCATCAGTAGATGTTCCCCTGCTACTCTTTAGGATATGATATATAAACATTAGTTGATTAGGAACGAAAAAAAGATAAGGTCGCATTGACAACTGTTCGTGGGTTGGAAATTTATGGAGACGAGAAGACATATGGAGAGCTCTTTTTGGTTGAAATTCTATCACAAGAAATCGTACATGACGAGCCTATGATCTTTGATGACATCCAGTAATTTGTGAGTTAACGTGTGAAAATTGGAGATGATCTTTAATGACTTGGAGGGTTATAGCGAAAATTAATCTAAGCTAAAGCCCATGATATTTTAAATGACCTAAAGCTTGAGCCTTTGCTTAAAAATTGCTCATAAGTCCAACATCTTGACGTGAATACTATTATTTTTAAGATATTAATTATTTTTATTGTAAAGTTAAAAGATATATTTTCAGTATATAATAAATTCTTAAAATTTATAGGCAACGATTTTTATAAATTTCTTAAAAATTTATGGTTTGTTTCGTAAACAGAAGTAAAAAGTTTGAAGAGGAAAAATAAAGAAAGAAGAAGATTATTTTTTAATTGATTTTTGTCAATATCAAATTAAAAAAATATTTTTTAAATCAATGTATCTATAAAAATTTAAAGGAATACCTCTATAAAGTATTTGTATAATTTAAAACTATGTCTGTAGAATTTTAAAATATAATTTTTCAGTTAAATTAAAAGATTAACTTGGTAGGAGGTATTATGTATAATTAATTAATTTAATTTAATTCTAATTCTAAAAATTATTTATTTTTCTTTACATATATATATATATATATGTCACTTCACCCATTGAATATTCAACTCTAGAAACAAAATCGTTTTGCCTTTTCGACGATGGAGATTGAAAAGCAGAGGATATGCTCGAGAAAAAAGAGAATAATCCATTCATGGGGTTGCTTTAAACAGGTCGGAAAGTTGGTCATTGCTTGCTGCTAATCACCATTGAAAATAAGGCTTCCTCTGGTTCATGCACTTGGAAAATATTGCTAGAAGATTGACAACGACACCCTCCGAGCAACCCTAAATTGCTTACACTTATGATATATTCAAAGTATCATTTGCAATCTCGGCCACCCTCGAATTGCCAGGATTCGCCTAGGATAATAATCATATCACTAGATGGCATAAAGCAAATCCTCGAAGGAATTATTCAGTCTTTATTATAAAAATTAATCTAGACAGAATAGGATTGTGCTAGTTGCAATTTTCATCATTGACTAGTCTCTTTAGGGCAGTCTTAAGCACTAATCAATAGACTTCCTAACCAAATTAATACTATGATGTTTAGCACAAGTAAAAGCAATATTCCCGACCCCTTTTTCTTCTTCTTCTATGCAATTTAAATAATGCGTGATTAAAAAACTAGCAAATCCCATCTCATTAACTAAAAAATTTATTAAATTTTGACTGAGGTGACTCATATAAGAATTAAATTGATTATATTAATATTATCCAAGGGAACAGAGAAGGGATGTAAAGTTTTGACTGGTTTAACATTTTTAATTTCAAAATAAAGTCCTGAGAATATCAATTTATTTTGTGGACTCGCCTCCGTTGACAGCTTCGTCCCTTCCCTGGGCTCATCTCGGTAAAGAGCTGTCTATCACTTTTGTCGGACTAGCGAGCTAGTCGCCTGTCCAGCTTGTATGGGCTCATCTCATGCAGAGGCACCTGCCCGCATGCATGCAAGTGGCTAGTTTCTCTCCTTGGGCTGAGCTAGTTGAGATTTTTTTTTCTTCCAGCATATCAATTAAATTATATTGTTGTATTAACATTAAAATTTAATTTTTTTTACTTTGCCTTATGCATTCTTTACGTGGATGCATCATGTAGCACGATAACATTCATTCAACACCATAAATTATTTGGTTTTTCTTCTGGTGTTTTTTAAGAAATTAACCTTATATTTAAATAAATTATTTTAATATATATTTTTTTAAAATATTTAAAAAAAATATTTCCTATATTCTCAAATAACTCTTTATTATCCAACCTGTACCTAGTGTTGTCCCGTAATAATCATATGATATGTTTTTTTAAGTATATTTTTAGGTTAATTGTAGCTTGTAGCTATCTAATGTATCAATATATTTTAAGATTTTAATTTTTAACCTAAATTTATTTTTAAAAGAATCAAAGATAAGATAATAACTTAACATCTTCGTGTTAGATAAAATGCAAGGCATAAAAGACACGAGAACACCTTACTTTAAAGCTCAATGCCCCCAAATTCAATGAAATGTGGAGCCATATAGGTCTTGCAATCTATCAGACCCAGCATTATTAGGTTCGGTTACACGTTAAGCTTATGTAGATATGGTCTATCGAGTTACAAGATTCAATATTTTTGAGTTCAGTTGCGTGCTCATCTCAAGTATATATAGGTCTTACAAGCTACTAGAACCAATATCTATAAGTTCAGCTAAGCATTGAACCTAAGTAAATATGAGTCTGGTAAGTTTCCAAACCCAATGTCCCTAGTTTTAACTACACGACGAGCTCAAGTAGATATAAGTTTGACAAGTTATCAAACTTACCACCTGTGAACTTAGTATTATATAAAGTCTAAGTGGATATGGGTCTGACGATCATTATAGGCCCTATATTTGAACATAAGACTTCATTTGTTTATTCTCTTGACTTTTAACTTAAAATGCTAATGTTAGAGATATTTATCTCTCTATATCCCTAAATATATAAGGGCCAATTATATTTCCATCACCATTACTATTATGTAATGAATATTTATCCCTTATTAATATGGTGTAAGGGATATTTGTTTTTCATTTAATGTTGTATAAGAGATATTTATTACTCATTAATATTAACTGGAGGAAATGATTATTCAATCCCTCCATTCCAATAACATGACTAGGTTTAAGGAATATAAATACCTTTTGAACCACTTAGGTAAAAGGTTCACATTTTCTATTCTTTAAGTATTCGTACTTTAATTTTTATAACATTTATAATATAAAAAACAAGAACAAACACTCTTGTTATAACAGCCAGGCCCAACCTACCATATATTGTTTGTTTTAGGCCTTACTGAGCTCACGATTTTGTTCCTGGTGATGTAAGCCCACTTCTGAGCTTGATGCCCCAAAACACGTATGACAAGTTGGCAACCAATGCTTTTAATAAGGCCAACTACCACTCTTTCACCCGCTGATGCGGGATATTACACTTGTTCTTATAATTTAAAGCTTATTCTTTTATTTATTATATAATCTCTTATAAAAACATCATCGATTTTATCATCTGAGGGTCCTAAAACTCTACTATAATAGGCTATTTTATAGGTATTAGCTTTTCTACCACAAATCATCTTCTTTTTAAGCTCTAGAGAATAATAGAATATTGATATGAACTTATGATTATCCACTATCCAAATACTAAAAAAATTTCATTCCTAAACATAGTGGATTTGAGAACATCATCAATTAACATTGTTTGTAGGAACGTAATAAAAAAGCCATCAATTGTTATTTTAGAACTGGTTTTTAGCATCCATAATCATTATCAATAATAAACAATCAAGATACATTGAAGATGAGACGTGTCATAAACCTTTCTACTGTTGCTCCATTAAAGTTTCAACAACGTGTCAACTAAATGCAAGCTCTTACTTAAGCTATATTAGCAACCCAGGGCTAAAATCAAACCTTACCATACCAACAAATCTTAGCATATGTTGTTGTACTCTTAATCCTAACTTCCTAATCATAAGTTATCCCTTTAACAAAGATATAATTATATTATCTAGAGGAGGTTAGGCAAATTAACATGGAGAGATTTCCACCCTGACGAGCTCCTAGTCCCTTTAAAGGTTGTTCTTATCTACATGAAGCTCTCTCAATAAGTTGCCACTCTAAACGTGATCCATCTATCCACCACAAGATAGAAGTCAATTATTAACCTTGCCATTCTTCTAGTTTCCCAAAACTTATTAGCAACAACCTGAAAGAAATTTTGCTAGCAGATACATTTAAGAAAGGTCTATAGTCTTCATGAGACAAAAAGATCATATTTATCCAGATAAGTCTTGCACACGCTTATCCCTAAGGAATATATCTCATTGAAGATGACTTTGGACAATTATGATGGTCTAATAGATCCATAAGAATATGTTCAAAATTTAGGTACCAACCCAAAGCTTGTCATCTAAGATAGTGATGCTATATGCAAGATACTCCCTATCATTTTCAAGAGTTTAAGAAATATAAGTTAGATATGGCAAGAAAAATCTTGGTCTCATTTAGTATTGCATGTCATAACCCAATTCTAGGTTATTATCCAAAAATCATTTTTTTAAAATAAAAATAATAAAATAATAATAAAGGTTAAGAACGTAGAGAAAGCAAATTAAGGAATCAAGCTGCAATTTTAAAAAAAATTTAAAGCCTAATTGTACCTTATTATGCCAAAAAATAAAGAAAAACATGCAAATTCAAGATCAAATTAAATGATTATTGGGCGAATTTGCATAAAAATTAAGTTCAAAAACATAATTAAATTTTTAAAAGGTCAATTTAATTTAATCATGGGCCAAATTAAATTTTAATTTTGTTTAAGAATTAATTTAGGTTCAATTGAAATATTTAATTAAATACAAGGATTTAATTATACTTTAAATGGATCAAATTAATTTTATTTAAGTGCAAGAACTTAATTATATTTTCTGTGACGGGTCCTTTTTTTTTTCATGTCTTTAGCCATTGAACACCTCATAAAAACCTTTCTCTTGCACCAACAGATGGTTTACCAGTGGTGTATAAGCCACCGCATCTCTTTCCTCTCCTCCCTCTCCTCTCTACAGATTTCCTTTTCTTTCTCTTTTAGTTGTAGCTGCTTAAGCCAACTTCAACTCTAGCCTTCACCATTGCAACCACCAACTCTTCCACCTTTCTTAACCAGACTAGTGACGGCAGCTACGACCCCTTTAGCGAGGTGAGCTCCTCTCTTTTCTTTCTTCTTCTTCCTTTTCTTTTCTATTCACTATGTGAACAGTTGACGTGAATTATATATATTCCAAAAATCATTTCAAAAATTGTTATTTTCTAGCATATTTTTTTACCAATTTTGCATAATATTATGTTGTATATTTACACTGTAAAATACAAATTCAGTATTAAAATACCACTTTTCTCTAATATATTTTAAAAAAAATTCAAAACATTTTTATTTTTTTTGTTGTATACGACCAAATCTTGAAATTTTCCTAAGCATATTTTTTATAAAAAACAAAAATTACATTTTTTATGTTTAAAAAAAATCCAAAAATGGATATCATAACCAGAGTATGATTATCCATTAGTATTTGGCCAGTATGTTAAAAATCTTTTTTCAATTTTTTTTAGGATCCAGATATAGACTTTAATATTTGTATGGTATAAAATTACATGATAAAGTACACCTTCAGATATTAAAGATGCAAGATATAAATAAATGCGATGCTAAAATTCAGATTTTAAAATGGTTAGAATTTAACTCGATAAGATATAAACACTCTTATGAAGAGAGACTTGCCTTGAACTTTAAATAAGACCAACGAATAGAAACTTGACTTAGAAAAAATAATCAAACAACAATGCATTTTACCTTAGATAAGATACACTAGAGGAAATGTGTTTTTCCCTTGCATAACTAGTTCCTTACTCAGAATCTCATAGACCATAAGTTCCTAGTGACCATAATACTAGGTGATGACTCCTAAACTTTAATCATAATTTTATGATTAAATCTAAAAATTCTTCCTAACACACAATACCTAACACTAGAGGCATGACAAAAGCATTCGTCGTTGCTAGATGACGTCACGACCCCCGCGACATTGTAGACCTTCAAAAAAGCTCTCAAAAATCCATAAAAGATTTTTTAGGAGCCTATAACTTCATATGAGAGCTTTAGACTTCTTTTATAGCAGCAAAAAACACAACCCTAAAGCATCCCAGGATTCTCTCATCTCTTTCATCTCCTACTTTAGGGAGTCCATTCCATTATAAGCCATATATCTCTCTTTTTTAATAAAGCTAAGCTAAAAGACCTGGCCTCTCATATCATCCTTCAAACTTGTATAGGCTATCTTGAGGTTCCTTAGCTCAACCTCCACTACAGCCTTTTTATCTCTTAGCCTTTAAAGGACATTATGATATGCCTTATGCATGTTAATAACTTTCTTCACTTAGCTCCTCTCAACCATTTAACACCTTTTAAATTGAGTGTACATCATGAAAATCTATCGAAGATAAATGATTGTTAGAAATAGTAGTGATAAACTAAAATAATGAGATCAAATAAGAGAGTTTCTTACATAAAGAGCCATTTATCTAGTTTTAGCCAAATAACAATTGTAATTGTCATAATCCATTATCAAGATGCTTGAAGGAATGGTTAAAAGTCTCTTCAGGTGTTTCAATACCTTTAGATCATCCTCCTTGAAGCTAGACTTCCTATCCTGGGTAACCTTTATTCACTTTTCCTCCTTGATCAAAGTAGGGAAATAGTAGGGAGGCTCAACCAAGGATAAGGTTAGCAAAAACATCCTCTAACCTAGACTATCTAGCTCTTAGAAAAACACTTCAGTAGAAGTTCCAACAGTTAAAGAGGCCTTTGTAGTTAAAATCAGGGGTAAAGGAATTGGCAGTGTAATGATAAGAGAGGTATTTACAAATAGGGCTATAATGCCAAAATTCATAAGGGTAGAAACCCTTTTTCTATTGAAATAAGGAGCAACACCCATAACCATTTTAGGAGGGTCAACTTTGGTTAACCCTCAGTCAGGGGAGAATGGCTTCCCCTACTATCTTTGACCTTTATTTCCATGTGAATAACGACTCTTACCATTGTTTTCTTAAGAACAAAAAACCTATCTATGTTGATAGCATCATTTTTCATCTTTTATCAAATCCTTGACCTATTCAAGTTTAGAGATGAAGATCCCCTCTTTGATGTAAATAAGCTCTCCTTTGCAAACTTTGTTAAAGTTTCCTTTTCTTATTCAAATTTTAACCTTACACAAAACTAAGGTTAAAAATGAATATTTAGATGTATAAAAACGAGAGATAAAAAAGCTGCAAACTTTCCAACAAGGATTGGTGATGACCTTTACCTATTTTATTAACATCATAATTGGTTTGAGTTTGAGCCAAACATAACACATGTTTTTTCTTATTCACACTTAAACAAGGCTTGTTGTTCACCTTATAAGGAGGTACTCTTTAGTAGTAGCCATAACCTTAAACTCTTTGCATCATATCTCTAGAAATGACTGTTCTGTTATATCTTACTGTTAGCCACCTTCCTCTCCACTTTTTGACGTGTGTAGGTTTTCCATGTAAGGTTCATTTTATGAATCCAATGACATTATTTATAAAGGTAAATAACTAATGAACATCATTTTTGCTACTAGTGCACCAATTAACTTATGACAAGTCTAAAAGATATTTATAGTAAGTATGATGTAACAATCTTGAGAAACTTATCAAAAACAAATAAAACGATCCATTTGTTTTGATGAAGCTGGACTAGACCTAACTTGTAATACCAAAAAACTTCTCTAAAAAACCTTTAGAAAGAGAAGATATACCCCAACCTATACATACATTTAGGGGGAATGTTTTTGAACTACTCCTATGGGGTGGACAAGGTTGGTTGGCTAATTTCATCATCCCTGAAAGGCAATTTAGCCATGAGCTCTCTTGGACGCAATCCATTAATAAATGCCACCTTATCTATGGTTAGGGTGCTAGGTGTATTGTCCTTAGGGGTTTAAGGCATCCTCTATCTACCCTGAGAGTCTCCAAAGGTATTGGGGAAGGACTTCTTCGATGTTGGAAACTACCTTCCCTCTTGTCGTACCCTCGCGAGAGCTCGACGTCAAAGCGACCCTTTCTGATAGCAGGGGTTGATGTTAGGGTCTTTATTTTGTGAAAAAGGGAGTCGCCACCTAGTATTATGGTCACTAGAAAACCTAACTGGTCTTTCGAAGTCTATGCTTGATTTTGAAATAAATTTAGAATTTATGAATTTAAAGACAACTAAGATAGAAATCCAAGGAGATTCAATGTGTTTGAGCTCATTTTTCCCTTAATATTTCAAGTGTTCATTACTCGTAAATCACAAGAAAAAAACTAAGTTAGAAATCCAAGAAAATTCAAAGCGCTTTAAAAGCCCATTTTTTCCTTGGTATTCCATACTTTCATAACTCATAAAATGTGAGATCAAAATTTGAAATGCCCCTAATTATAATGCTTCTTTCAAGAATACACAATTAAATTGTTCTAAAAAATTTTAGGCATAAATATGCCGTTATGTTAACAATGAATAAGTTGTATTCCTATTAACAATATTTAGACATTTACCTTTCATAGGTTTATTTGCCCTTATATTACTAGGGAATAATGACTTATTATTCCTAGAACAATATTTTGATATTTACTACTTGGTTTTTTATTTAAATATTAACAGTAAACAATAACAAATTATTTCCAATAATATTTTGAATATTAACCTCTTTTAGGGTTTTTTTATCCAAACATTACTAATGAACAATAAATTATTTCTAATAATATTTTGAATATTTATCCCTTTAGGATTTTTCAATCCAAACATTAATAGTGAATAAAAAAAAGTTTCCAAAAATGAGATTTTTGTATTTTTTTGAATATTGGCCAACACTCTTTGGAATTTACAAACATGTTGTAAAATCCAAGATGCAAGAAAATATTTTTTTTATTTAAGAAATCCATGTTAAAACATGTTTTTTCTTACCTCAAATATTTGCTTCTTTTTTTGAAAAAAAGTAATTTAAAAATATGTTAGAGTATTGGCCATATGCAACATTCAAAAATATTTTTTATATTTTTTCTAAAAAAACACAAGCATCACAAAAAGAAGAAGCCATACACATCCATTCCAAAATTTGCAAAAAGTCCAAAGCACTGACATATATGTATATAATAAATTTTCCAAAAAAAACAAACTTTACTCACACAATATTAAGTCCGTACATTTAAATCCAAATCTTATAACTAAAATATAACAAGTTTGTATGTCCAAAAAAAACCACAATTCTGAAAACCAAAACATATAACAGTAACCATGACTCAACACCTATTCTTTTTATCTTGAAACGACTACCATGCTCATTTCACCCGGCGGGAAATAACATATTTTAAATACTGAGACTAAAAAATATAGCTTGTATGCTATCCTATTTTCACAGCAACAGAGACCGAAAGCATGCAACCAAAACCTGCCGAAAAAAACAAAAAAAAAACAAAGTCCCTTCATTAAACAGACCCTACCTCACGTTCTTTCCTTTAATTAGACAGACCTTCCCTTATGTTTTTTTTACTCTTTCTTCTGCACCTATAAGCCACTTATTCCTATGCCATATTCCATTTGCGAACTGACAATCAAAGCAACTGAAGACAGGGACAATGAAAACCTTTGCGACCCACGGTTTCTCGCAGCAATGTAACAAGAAACTAAACATAGCTTATCAACTCAAAGCTTAAATACAGCATGACACATCATCTTCGATAGGAGAGATTAAGTCATATATACATGGAAGCTAGACATTTAAAAACCAAAACTATAACAAAAAACGTTGCTCCCGCCCACCCTTTTTTCTACTCTCTGACAATACCATACTCATTTCATGAAAATAGAAAGAACGCCTTTGTATCATGTATATCACATACTAAACCATAAAAAAAAACATCATGGTCGGCTATCCTTTATCCAGCGGGCAAAAAAGGGACGGGAAAAATATGACCTTCCCCAGACACGCCAATGTTACTTTAAGTAAAAAGAACTTTCTTTGTGTTTTCTTTATCCTCTGGACAGACGGCATTTAGGAGCACAGCCCCTCCTATACATAAACTTAAAACCAAGGAGGTACCCGAACAGAGGAAAGAAAGAAAAAAAAGAAAGTGGAGAGGGTCTTTGAAGTTCATGGTTTCTCGCGGTAGGGGAATAAGGAAAGAAAATGCCTTTAACTTAACTCATAAGCTAAACTCAAAGCCATGAAAGATTAATTAGTGGGCGAGTAGCAGATTTTGTTTGCTTGAACACAGAAGATGAAGTACAGGTGGATGGAAAAGTCCTCACCTTTCTACCTCTAAAAGAAAACCAAAGAAAGCCTCCCTCTTTTTGCCGTTAGGAGCCTTAAAGAACCCTTAGATTTTGTGAGCTCCTGTTCGGCAAAATAGGGTAGACTGAAGATAGTCTTTCCTCTCGTTCTCTTTGTTTTTTTATGCTAGCTTTCTCTGTTCTTTTTTAACTCTTCTCCCCAGTGTCCCTCTCTTTTCTGTTTTTCTTCCTCTCCGTCGTCTCTTTTTTTTTTTTTTCTGTTTTCTTTCTCTTTTCTGCCTCCTCCTCTCTTCCTTCTTTTTTCTTTTTTTCACCTCCTTATAGAAAAACTGCACTTGCAAGCCCCTATCATTCCTATGAAACGTTACATGGAAGGGAGACACTTGAGCAGGGAAGTAATCCAAACCTTTAAAATTTAGTCTCTCACAACGACAGGTCATGAAAAGAAAAGCAGCTTTGACATAAACAAACGATCCAAACTAAAAAAAATCATGAAGGTAACAGTGGGCAAGCACAACCTTTCGTCCAAACAAAAACTGAACATCTAGAACCATCTACGTGGTCGCCAAGTGGTAAGGACTTGGGATCAAGGGGTTTGCTCCCTCTGTGGTCTCAGGTTCGAGTCCTTGGTTGTTCATATGATGGCCACTGGAGGCTTACATGGTCGTTAACTTCAGGGCCCGTGGGATTAGTCATGGTGCGTGAAAGTTGGCCCGGACACCCACGTTAATTAAAAAAAAAAATGAACATCTAGAGCCGAAGCAAAAGACCCGTTCTTAAAAGAAAGAGAACCACACCAAAGATGCCAAGCTTAAATATAGCAAAGAAGAAAAAGACTAGAAACCATACCTGCGGATGCTGCTGGATCGAATGAGGTGCAGGCAGGGGTGAAAAACTTTGTTTTTCTACCTTCGAAACCTAAAGAAGGCCTCCCTCTTTTTGCCGTTAAGAGTTTCTAGAAAACCCGTAGGTTTGATAAACTCTTTTTGACAATGTAGGATAGATTGGATATCATTTTCCCTCTTGTTCTCTTTGTTTTCTTTCTATGCTAGCTCTTCCCGGTCTTTTCTTTTTTTCCTTTGTGTTTAAACTCTCCCTCTCTCCTCTCTTTTCTGTTCCTTTTTTTTTCTTAACTCGTTTTTCAGTCTCTATTTAAACTCTCTCTGTCTCCCTCCGCCTTCTCTCCTTCTCCTCATTTTTTCTCTTCACCGCTTGTATATATAGTCAAGCCAATCTTGGAGGCCCTTCTCCTGCCTTCTCATCCCAGCCGTGTGTATTAGGGATGAAATCCCAACCCTTCGATGGTGTGAGGCTCCCTCTGTGTCCTCTTCCCCTAGCTGGCACTGGAGGTACAAAGCCGTTCCATCTTGCAGCTGCCATCCTAGCATGAAAAAGGGGGACTGCTTTGTGCAGTGCAAGGACGAAAGAAATGCCAAAAACAGAAAATGGCAAGAAACAGCTGCAGAGGAGGGAAACGGTTGCAGACAGGGGTACAGTACCATGCTTATTAATTCAAAATGGGGCCGCTCTTGTATAGCGAAAGAAGTGAATAAAAAAAAATAGAGACGATGTCATTTTAGAAAGGCGGCACAAACGTAACCCCTCGTGGCAGAATTTCTGTCATTTTCTAATCCTATCCCTGTTTTTTCTATTTCTTCCCAGAACCCAGCTAAGTTTCTTCCAATCTTTATTAGCAATTAACTCCCTTATTTCATTTTTTTTTCAATTCAGTCTTGCAAACTTGGGGGTGTAAAATTCTTCCTATGGCAGGATTTTACGGCTGAAATTTATGGCAGAATTTTCATTTCTTCATTAGATTTTCAGACATGAACATCTTGAGCTCCTAATATCAAAATCAAACTATTCAAAAATCAAAATTCATCTACACGTGTAGAACTGCAAATTTCATAAAGGATTCAAGATGAGAAAAAAATTATTTTACAGAACAGAATCGGGTCGTAATCTGGTTTTTGGTAAAAATGGTCTCTTAATCTGATTCAAAAACTAATGAATGCAGAGCATCCTGACATGACTAGGAGTATAACCTAAGAATAACAACCGGAAAAATTATGATGGGAGTAAAAAAAAATAATTTAGTGCAACTCGGATCAGAATCCTGCTCACGGTGGAATTCTCCACCTTCATGTCGGATATTCAAACAAGAACTCTCCACTTCTCCAACTTTCATGAAGGATAAAAAAAAATAAGAAAAATTCATTTTAAAGTACAAAAATTAGCTGCAACCTAGTTGATAAAAAAAACCCCTTTGATCTAAATCAAGAAACTAACAATGTCGAACATCCTACTTTGACTAAAAGTCTACCATAAAAAAAATAGCGAGCCTTAGGACCCAATAAAAGTGTAGATCAATATTCAACATGTCATGGGTGACAAAATATAGTCGGGATGGTTGGATATTGCATGGAACTAGATCAGAATCAAAGCCTAAGTTGGAATAAAAAATTACGACAATGGCAGAGCCGGGTTTTTTAGTGTAGCTTCTGAGGGATTTATCTGACCTTAGAAACCAAATAGAAAAGGAACGAATTTAGCATTTTAAAGAATCCTAATTAGCCTAAAAATCCTGATAATTTTGATAGCGAAGGGGAAGGATAAGAAGAGCAGACACCAGTTTAAACATGACCTGAAAAACATTTCCTTCTCTTTTGTTTTTCTCACTCTTCCCGCAAACTTGAACTAAACCCTTGCCTTCAATTTAAAAGGGGATATACATAATCTCCATTAGCGCGTATGGCTAAAAAAATGAGTATCAACACCTCTTTTCAACCTTTTTGGCTAAAAAGCTCAATCGAATAGACCCATATCCCCTATTGCTTCTTCTAGATTTTGGTTGGAAGCTAAACTCATCATTAGAGAAAGTAATATCCTACTCCTAGGGTCACATCTAATTCTTTTGGAATTCATTTTTTCTAATAAAAAAAAGGAATAAGAAAGAGGGTTACGGTAAGGAATACCTAAAATGATGATTTTTCTTGACACGGAGAAAATTTCGTTCAAAGCTTTTTTAACAATATATTTTTACAAAGAAATTTTAAGAGTAAAAGTAAAATAAAAGAATGGAAGTGAGAACAAATATAGTTATAAAGGAAATAATGTTTCATCCTCATTATTGAATAAACAACCTTTCATGTCACCATAAATCTCTAGAATCCTACTCAATTACTGTATTCAATACTTACCACCATTTCTTTTCCTAAAAAACTTTTTTTCAATGAGGATAAGCCACGTGACCACATGAATTCCAATAGTTCTATTTGGGATTGCTTGTCTAATAGGAAAGGTAAAAAGTTTGTTTTTTTAAGAACTAATAACCTTTTAAATTTTTGTGTATTCAATACACAAAATCAAGATACGCTTGGAATGAGACGCGTTACATACCTTCTTATTGTTGTTGTTGCCACATCTGCTCCATCAGAGTTTCAAAACCTATTAACCAAGTATAAGCCCTTACTCAAGCTATATTGGTAACCCAAACATGGTATCAAACCTTACTATACTTGTAAATCTTAACATATGATGTAGCACTCTCAATCCCAACTTCTTAACCATAAGTTATCCATTCGACCAAGATGTAATTGTATTATCTAGAGGAGGTTAGGCAAAATAACATGGGGAGATTTCCACCACAAGAATCTCACAGTCCTTTTAAAGGTCATTCTCATTGACGTGAAGCAATCTTAATAAGTGGTCACTCTAAACGTGATCCATTTAGCCAATGCAAGATAGATATCAATTATCAACCTAGCGATTCTAAGCTAGAACTCTCCATCTTCTCAAAGCTTATTAGCAATAGCCTAAAAAATTAGCTAGGAGATACATTTAAGAAAAGGTCTATATTCCTCCTAAGATAAATAAATCATATTTATCTAGACGAGTCTTGCACAGGCTCATCCCTAAGGAGTATATCTCTTTGGAGATGACTTTGGACAATTATGATAGTCTAACAGATCCATGAGAACATGTCTAAAATATACGTAGCAACTCGGAGCTTGTCATCCAAGATAGTGATGCTATATGCAAGATACTCCCTATGATTTTCAAGAGTTCAAGAAATATAGGTTAGACATGACAAAAAAAATCTTGGCCTTAACTGTCTCATTTAGTGTTGTAGACCCTCTAAAAAACTCTTAAAACTCCATAAAATATTCTTTTAGAGCCTATAAATTTATATAAGAGCTCTGGACTTCTTATGTAGCATTAAAAAACTCAACCCTAGAGCATCCTAGGATTCCCTCATCTCCTACAATCCCTGCTTTAAGGAGTCCATTTCACTATAAGCCACATATATCTCCTTTTTAATAAAGCTAAGTTGAATGACGTGGCCTCTCATATCATCCTTTAAACTTGTATAGGCTATCTTGAGGTCCTTCAACTTAACCTCTATAATAGCCTTCTTATCTCTTAGCTTTTAAAGGATAATATGATATGGCTTGTGCTTGTTAATAGCTTTCTTTATTTAGCTCCTCTAAACCATCCAACACCTTTTAAAATAAATGCACATCATAACAATCTACCAAAGAAAAATGATTGTTAGAAATAATAGTAATAAACTAAAATAATGAGATCAAATAAGAGAGCTTCTTACATAAAGAGCCATTTGTCTAGTAATAGCCAAATGATAGTTGTAGCTCTCATAATACATTATCAAGATGTCTAAAGGAATGGTTAAAAGCCTTTTCAGGTGTTGCAACACCTCTAAATCATCCTCTTTGAAGCTAGACTTCCTACCTATGATAACCTTTATGGACTGCCTTTCCTCCTCGATCAAAGTAAGGAAAGAGTAGGGAGGCTCGACTAAGGATAAGGTTAGCAAAAACATCTTCTAAACTAGATTGTCCAGCTCCTAGAAAAACACCTTCGGTAGAAGTACTAGTAGCTGAAGAGGCCTTTGTAGTTAAAAGCAGGGGTAAGAGCATTGATAATGCAATGATAAGAGAGGTATCTACAATTAAGTCTACAATGCCAAAATTCATAAAAGTGGAAACCTTTTTTCTATTGAAATAAGGAGCAGCACCCATAATCACTTTAGGAGGGTCAACTTCACTTAACCCTAGTCAGGGGAGAATGGCCTCCCCCACTATCTTCGACCTTCATTTCCATGTGAATATCAACTCTCACCATTGTTTTCTCAAGAACAAAAAACCTATATGTGTTGATAGGATCATTTTTCATCCCCTATCCAATCTTTGATCCATTCAAGTTAAGAGATAGAGATCCCCTCTTCGATGCAGATAAGCTCTCATTTGCAAACTTTGTTGAAGTTTCTCTTTCTCATTCAAATTTTAACCGTGCACAAAACTAAGGTCAGAAATGAATATTTAGATGTATAAAACACTCACATATTACCTTTTACTATGCGATTCACACACTCCATTTAAATATTCATAATTACATTATTACATAATGTCCATAATTCAAAAATAACCCTAACAAAAAAATTTACATCAAACAGTTAGTTAATCTACAAATAGACCCCTCAAAACTCGGGAACAATTCTGGGGATATCAGTGAAGCTTCTAGGATTGAGGAATAGTGGCGGCGCATCTCCTCCACGTGCCACCGCTAGTCGGGGTGTATTGGTTCATGCACTGTCACGAGAACAAACCAGGAAACAAGGTTATGTAACAATTTCTTCCATTCTTCACTTTCCTGCCGGCGGTGAGGAATCCTATAACCTGTAATAAAAATTAAACGCACAAATAACAATGGGTTTTAATCGTTTCCTTCTTTTAGATATGACCATCCTCTATCTTCTTCCTTCCTCCCGACTCATTTCCCTCTGCTGGTGGTAGATCTAGCCATTGGTTCGCAGTCTAGATCTGCTATATGGGGTTGAACTGATAAAGAAAAGCTGTTTGATAAGGAAGGGGACAATCTATGAGTTCACTTGTATATGGGTTGCCGCTATGTTCGAGCTGCTTCGGGTTGGTTTTAGTGGAGGCTGGTTCGTGGGGAGATGAGGAAGAGAATGGGGATTGCCAGGTCTTCACGAGCTGGTGGTTGGTTCAAGAGAATGTGCTGTTGGGTTTCTCAGGTGGAGATGGAAAAGCTGTTAAGGCAGAGTAAAGAGAGAAACGATGAAGAGAGTGGGTGGAGAAGGGAGCGACCAAGGGCAAGGGAAGGTCCCTGAAAATAGGGGCAACAACTCTTTTATTGGCTTTAAGAGGGAGAGTCGGTTGGTGGCTTGTGGTGGTGAGCTGGGGAGTGATTTTTTTCTTGGGGAAGAAAAGGAGAGGAAGAGGAGGGTGGCCCTGGTTCGGTGAGGGAGAAGAAGATGGGGATGGTTGTATGGTGAGGACATAAAAATATAGCTGTGAGAGGGGACTGTTGATCTATGCTCAGTTGCTGTGGGAAAGGAAATGGTAGCGACAGATTAGGGGGCGGCTGTTTTGGTTTTCTTCAAAGATAAGAGGGAGGGCTACGGTTGCTTTGAAAAAGATGGGTTTAGAGTTAGGTTATATTTTTTTCATTTCCCCTTAATTTTCGTTTCTGAATTATTCCCTTCTATAATTTCTCTATTTTTTTTGTGGTTTTAGCTGGAAGTTTATTTATATAGAAAATTTTTATATGTGATGTTCAAAAAAATATTATAATAATTATTGCAGAGATTATTTTCTATAACTAGCACTAATAAATCCAGTATTTTATATTATAGTGATTATACATTGCATAATTAAGTAATTATCTCTTGACATATTTTTTTTTTTAATATTAGATGCTCTATGTTAGGGCAAGAACTTCTTCGATGTTGGAAATTATCTTTCCTCTTTTCACCCCTATTGGCTATAAAACCCAGTTTAATAGACTGTTATTCCGTACTACTTACTTTGGGTTTTGGTTGGAAGCTCAACTCACCACCAAAGAAAGTAACATCCCACTCTTATGGTTAGATCTAAAATGATGATTTTTCCTGACACGGAGAAAATTTCTTTCAAAGCTTTTTTAGCAAGATATTTTTACAAAGAAATTTTAAGAGTCAAAGTAAAATAAAAGAATGGAAGCGAGAATGAATATAATTAAAAAAGAAGTAATGTTTCATCCTCACTGTTGAATAAATAACCTTTTATGTCACCATAAATCTCCAAAATCCTACTCAATTATTGTATTCAATACTTACCACCATTTCTTTTTCTAAAAAACCGTTTTTCAATGAGGATAAGCCACCATTTCTTTTTCTAAAAAACCGTTTTTCAATGAGGATAAGTCACATGATCACATGAATTCCAATAGTTCTACATGGGATTGCTTGTCTAATAGGAAAGGTAAAAATTCTATTTTTTTTTAAGAACTAATAACCTTTTAAATTTTTATGTATTCAATACACAAAGACTTGAGGGGTTACTGATGGATCAATATATTTTAAAATTTTAATTTTTAGCCTAAGTTCATGTTTGAAAAAGCTAAAGGCAAGGTGATAACCAAACATCTCTAGGCCTAGCAAAATGTCAAGTCTAAATGATATGAGTCTAGCTTTCTTCCAAGCCTAACATTTTTGGGTTTAGCAAAGCGTTGAGTCTAAGTATATATGGATATGGCAAACTGCTAGACCAATCTTAGGTTCGACTACATATTGAGCCTAATTATATATATGTCTAGCAAGCCGCCAAACCCAAGTACATATATATATATATGGCGAGCTCACAAAATCAATATCCTTAGGTTCATCTACATGCTAAACCTAGGTATATATAAGTCATGTGAGCTACCAAACTCAACATCTTTTGATTCTATTGCACACTAAGCCCGTATACATATATGTTTGGTGAGTTACCAAACCTAATATCTTTAGATTCAGCTACTCGTTAAGCCTAAAAAAAATAGGAGTTTGAGGAGTTTATGTTTAGCCCAAACATGCATAGGTCTAGATAGTTATCAGACCCATTACCTGTGAGCTTGGTATCATACCAAGTCAAAGTCGATATGGGTCTAAAGACCATTACATGCCTTTTATTGGACCATGAGACTTTGTTTATTTATTCTTATGTTTTTTAACATAAAATATTAATGTAAGGAATGCTTATCTCTCTAAATTTTTAGGTGTAAAAAAATCTTTTAAGGACCTATCATAATTTTATGACCATTAATATAGTGCAAGAGATATTTGTTGTTACTCAATTTTAGACCCCACGTGTTAGAGATGGTGTATACCTCTTTTGAACTTAGTGTAGGAGTTTAGCTCATGTTCGCCAGAAGTTTGACAAAAGCAAATATTTTTTAAAAGCCCTGTTTGAGCTGTTTTCTACTCCTTTTATCCTTCCCTTTTGTTGAGTCTTCATAATGCTAAATTTGTTCCTTTTTTTTTATCTAGTCTTTAAGGTTGAATAAATCTCTCAAAATTTGAACTAAAGAAATAGTTCTATTGCTGTCATAATTTTTTATTCTAATTTAGGCTCTGATTCTGACTCAGTTTTGTATGATATCTTACCATCCTAGGTATATTATGTCACTTATTACATGTTGAAAAATTGACGAACACCTTTATTAGGTCTTAGGGATCATTGTTCTTAGGGCAGATTCTTAGTCAGATTTGGATGCTTTAGCATTGTCAAATCAAGAACCGTGAGAAGGATATTGACCCGAGTCTGCACTAAAAAAATTCTATTTTTAGCCTAGTTTTCATGATTTTTGTTCTTATTTCATACTCTCAGTCACATCAAGATTCTCGGTATTCGTCAGTCTTTGAGTTAGACCCGGAGATCCCTTTTGACCAACCAAATCACTGTTAAATTTTGTTCTGTAAAAAGATTTTATCTCACTTTGATTTCTTCATCAAAGTTGTAGTCCTAGATGTATAGATGAATTTGAGCTTTTGAACCAGTTGATTTTGATATCAAAGGCTCAAGATGTTCCTGTTTGAATATCTAACGTGAAGGTAGAGAATTTTGCCGCAAAAATGATATTGACCCGAGTCTGCACTAAGAAAACTCTATTTTTGGCCTAGTTTTTGTGATTTTTGTTCTTAGTTCATACTCTCAGTCATATCAGGTTCTCAAAATTCATCAGTTTTTGAGTTAGACCTAGAGATCCCTTTCGACCAACCAAATCACTACTAGATTCTGTTCTGTAAATTTTTTTTATCTCATTTCGATTTCTTCATCAAAGTTGTGGTCCTAGATGTGTAAAAGAAATAATAAATCCACATACATCCTTGAAAAAAAAGCCTTGATTATAATTGAGGATATTTTAATTTTTTACTCCACGGTTTATGAGTCGTGAAAGTATAAAACACTAAGGCAAAAAAAATAGGTTTTTTTAACGCACCCTAGATTTCTAAATTTTCCCCCCTCCTCCTTGCGATTTACGAGTCATAAACTTTTGAAATACTAAGGGAAAAATGAGCTTTCGAAACACATGGCAAGTGACCCGGCCAGACCTTCCCTTCTTCTTTTTTTTTTAAAAAAAAATAAAAGAAAGAAAAAGTGATTTGTGATTTGTGATTTTGTAGCATATTTATTTTAAGGTCTAAATTTTTTTTATGTTTTGTGAAAAAAACAATATCCAATCTTGTGTTTAGAATACCCGATTTTTGACCAAGAAAATATATATAAAAAATGTTTTTGTGTGTTGCATAGGACCAATACCCTAACATGTTTTGGACCTTTTTTTATGCAAAAACAAAATATTAAAAGTTTCAAAAATGTGTTTTCGCATGGATTTCTTAAACCCAAAAATTATTTTCTTGTATTTTTGGATTTTACAACATGTTTGTAAAATTCCAAAAGGTATTGGCTAATATTCAAAAAAAAAAATATAAAAATCTTATTTTGGAAAAAATTCATCTATTATTTACCGCTAATATTTGGATAAAGAAATCCTTAAAGGAAGAATATCCAAAATATTATTGGGAATAATTTGTTATTATTTATTGTTAATATTTGAATAAAGAAACCAAGAGTGATAAATATCCAAAATAACTTTCTAGGAATAATAAATCCACACACATCCTTGAGAAAAAAGCCTTGATTATAATCGAGGATATTTTAATTTTTTACTCCACGGTTTACGAGCCGTGAAAGTATAAAACACTAAGACAAAAAAAAAAAGGTTTTTCCTAGATTTCTAAATTTTTTTTCCCTCTTCCTTGCGATTTACGAGTCACAAACTCTTAAAATACTAAGGGAAAAATAAGCTTTCGAAACACATGGAATCTCCTTGGATTCCTATCTTAATAAATTTAGTTTGAATCAAATCTAGAAAAACTGATGGGATTAGAAAACATTAACACCATAACAATTATAAAACAAACCAAACACCAAGCAACTTACTTTAGGTAGGGCGTACTAGGGCTGCTAATACCTTCCCTTTATGCAACCAGTCTTTTACCTTAGAATCTATGAAAGACCAGTTAGGGTTCCTAGTAACCAAAATACTAGGTGGCGACTCCTATTCATAAAACAAAATAAAAACCTCAAAATCAATTCGAGGGTCACTGCGACGCCGCGCTCCGCTATGAGGGTGCGACAATATTTATTTTTTATTAATATGGTGTAAGAGATATTTTTTCTTTATTAAATTTAATAAAAGAAAATAACTCTCTCACCCCTGTATCTCAGCAACATGATAAGATTAAATCGCTATAAATATCACAAATAGTACTCAATGCGATTGTGCTCCCATGTTTCCTTGTCATTAGTACATTCACTGCCACTAGTGATAATGTTTGTTAACAAACCAAAGCCTGGATTCCTGCCGGCCTTAATATCCGCTCTGATGGAGACCATTCTCCGGTGACGACTTCATGGCTCGACGGTGAACCTGCTGAATGTGAAGTCATCCAGAACCAGAGTGCTGCCTTGAATGAAAGCACTGGATCTGTTGCCACCTTCTCTGGCTGGTATAATAAGCTTCGATTTAATTCCTTTCCATATCTCCCGTAGTTGTGGTTCCTGTGCGACGTAATATCAAATTAACTCAAATATTACTACAATATTAATTTAATTTAATATAATATAATATCCAGTTTCTAACCCGGAAAAGCATCATACGCATAGAATCCTTTTCCAGGACAGCAGTCATTGTTTCTATTCGGTAGCATCTCTTCAAACATTGATATAAGTTTCGGGATTGGTATTTACAGAGAAGGATGGAGATCATGAACAAGGAGTAAAGTTCTTAAATTATTTTATTCAATACATTATTTCTATTTAATCATTAAATTTATCACAAAATATAGAAAATATTAAACAAGGTATTAGAAATAATTTTACCGCCACATTATCACTTCTTCTCTATATTTTAGTGAGTAAAATTTATTTTTCCTTCTACTAATTATCTTGACACGTTTATCATTGATCAAAGGCCGTACATACAATAATATATATTGTTTTTAATATGGAAGAGGCCACAGGCCACATTACCACTTCTTCTCTATGTATATTTTAATTCTTAAACAATTTGCATTTATATGATTTTGATTGAGTGAATTAATTAATAGTATTGTTCTAGTCGGTTTCGTATTTTATTTAATTTTAGATTTGGATATGATTAAATCTCGCATCAGCAAATTTTCGAGTCACCCACCGTATAAGGACAACTATCAGAATAATTGTTTTTTCAATTAGATAATATTCTTAGGTTTTTTTTAATTGCTCTAGTTTGATGACTCATGGCTTCAATCCATGATTAAGGAACACTAAACATT
This sequence comes from Populus ilicifolia, assembly GCA_015708895.1. Classification (NCBI taxonomy): domain Eukaryota; kingdom Viridiplantae; phylum Streptophyta; class Magnoliopsida; order Malpighiales; family Salicaceae; genus Populus; species Populus ilicifolia. The sequence goes on from SRLM01001098.1 coordinate 154,969, forward strand.
AACTCAATAAAATCCTATAAAATGAGGCCGGCCCATCTCAGATTATTTTTCTTTATTTTAATGGATTAGTGTTAAAAAATATTTTAATATATTTTTAAATAAAAAATACATTTTAAAAGATATTTATGCTTGCATTTCCACGCATCTTCTCATATTTGATCATTGTTGGTTTAACATTATCGAAAAATTTATACATGTTTAATAAATGAATATAAACATCACATCAAGACATGTACTCGGTGAGGTCGGTGATTGAGCTGGAATTAATTAAAATATATTATCACAGCCAGCTTTTCTTGGGTGGGTATTGTTAGGAGATCCAAACATTCAAACACACACAAATTTACGTGGTTCGGCAATTTGCCTACTCCACGGAGCTACTGGTTTGTATTAATCAAGCTCAAAAGCAATACAAACAACAAAAATAAGGAGGAGGAGAAAACTTCTCTACTCAACTCAACTCTCACCCTTAGCTCTCTCTCTGTGTTTCTCTCTATCTCGTGTTCTATCTCAGCTATCAATGCACATCTATTTATAGCTGATGAGGGAGACAATTGTTCAACAATGGTGGGCAAGTTAGGCACCTACCATTTGACTATGACTTCAACCATGGCTGCCACCAACCATGGCTGCCACCAACCATGGCTGCCACCGTCCATTTGTGTCCACACACATAACAATCTCCCACTTGGACACAAATGATGTTAGGTCTGTCTTTTAATCTTCAAGACCCACTGAAGCTTTACACAGCTTCAGTTTATCGAGAGTAACTCCTTTGGTTAACATGTCGGCTGGATTCTTGCTTCCACAGATCTTTTCAAGTAACAGTTGTTCATCGTCGAGCAATTGCCTGATGAAGTGATATTTGATCTGTATGTGCTTTGTTCTGGAGTGAAATGCTGGATTCTTGGCAAGGAAGATTGCACTCTGACTGTCACTATACAAAGTACCTTTTTCATGCATCTTGCCTAATTCTTGCAGGAAACTCTGTAGCCATACTATCTCTTTTGCAGATTCTGAAACTGCAACATATTCTGCTTCTGTCGTTGAAAGAGCAACTATCTTTTGCAAGGTAGAACTCCAAGAAACAGCAGTGCCTCCTAGAGTGTATATGTAACCTGTAGTACTCTTTCTGCTATCAACATCTCCTGCTAGATCAGCATCTACAAAGCCTTCAAGTTTCAATCCGTCAGCTGTGAAAATAAGACATGTCTCCGATGAGCCTTTTAAATACCTCATGATCCATTTCACTGCCTCCCAATGTTGCTTTCCAGGATTGCTCATATATCGGCTTACAACTCCCACTGCATGGGCAATATCTGGTCTAGTACAGACCATGGCATACATCAAAGAGCCGATAGCTGAGGCGTATGGAATCTGGTCCATGTATCCACGTTCTAGCTCAGTTTTTGGTGACTGGTCTTTACTGAGCTTGAAATGATTCCCCAAAGGTGTACATACTGGCTTAGCATTATCCATACTAAACCTGCTAAGAACCTTCTTGACATACTCTGCCTGTGAAAGCTTTAGTATGCCTTTGTCTTTGTCTCTGATGATTCTCATGCCAAGTATTTGCTTAGCAGCTCCCAGATCCTTCATTTCAAACTGTTTTGACAATTGTTGCTTTAGCTTGTCAATCTCTTCCATGCTGGATCCTGCAATCAACATATCATCTACATATAGCAGTAGAATGATATAAGAGTTGTCAAAATGTTTGACATAGCAACAATGATCAGCCTGACATTTTGTGTATCCCGTACTACACATGAAGTTGTCAAACTTCTTGTACCACTGTCTTGGAGCTTGTTTCAGACCATATAGGCTCTTCTTCAGCTTGCAAACTTGACTCTCCTTTCCTGGTATTGCAAACCCCTCTGGTTGTTGCATGTAAATGTCTTCCTCCAATTCTCCATGAAGAAATGCTGTTTTTACATCTAATTGTTCAAGATGTAAATTTTCTGCAGCTACTATCCCCAGGACAACTCTGATTGTTGTAAGCTTCACAACTGGAGAAAATATCTCAGAATAGTCGATCCCTTTCTTTTGCTGAAACCCTTTTACAACAAGTCTTGCCTTGAACCGTTTGCTTCCATCATGCTCGGTCTTTACTCTGTAAACCCACTTGTTTTGCAAGGCCTTCTTTCCTTCAGGCAGTTTGGTTAACTCCCAAGTCTTGTTCTTCAGCAATGACTCCATCTCGTCCTTCATGGCTAACTCCCACTTGCTCGAGTTTCCATCTTGTAAGGATTCTTCATAGGTTAATGGTTCACCACCATCTGTCAACAAGATATAATTCAGTAGAAGTGTGAACCGTTGTGGAGGCTTTATAGTCCTTGAAGACCTGCGAACAGCTGGTTCACTTGGCTCTGCACTATCTTGTGAAGAAGTGGTGGGTACTGAAGTGTTTGCACTGTCTTGGATGGACTCTTGAGTGGTAATATCAGGAAGCCCTTCTAATTGTATGAATTCAGATTTCTGTGGACTCGTATCTGAATCAGTTATCTCTAGTTCTGTACTTGATCTGTCTTTGTACAAAACTTTCTCGTTGAAGATCACGTTCCTGCTTCTGATAATCTTCCTGTTTTGATCATCCCAAAACCGAAATCCAAATTCTTCATCTCCATAGCCAATAAAGAAACATTTCTTTGATTTAACATCCAGCTTGTTGCGAGCATCAGAGTCTACATGCACATAGGAAACACACCCAAAGACTTTTAGATGAGCAAGCTGTACTTCTTTTCCTCTTCAGACTTCCTCGGGCAGTCTGAACTCCAAAGGTACTGATGGTCCACGGTTGATCAAGTAAACTGCAGTATGAACTGCATCAGCCCAAAATGTTTGAGGTAGCCCAGAATGCAACCTCATGCTTCTAGCTCGTTCATTGATGGTCCGGTTCATCCGTTCAGCAATAGCATTCTGTTGTGGTGTGCCTGGAACTGTCTTTTCCATTCTGATACCGTTGACAGCGCAATACTCCTTGAAACCTCCATCAATGTATTCTCCTCCATTATCAGATTGTAAGCATTTCAGCTTCAAACCTGATTCAGTCTCAACCATAGCCTTTCATTTCTTGAATGTGTCAAACACATCTGATTTATTTTTCAGAAAGTAGACCCATACCTTTCTGCTAAAGTCATCAATAAAAGTGACATAGTACCGAGAACCGCCAAGAGATGCTACTGGAGCTGGTCCCCATAAATCTGTGTGCACCAGTTCTAGTTTTCTTGGTCTTAAGGTCCTGCCAACCTTTAAGAAACTGAGCTTCTTCTGTTTTTCGAGAACACAGCTTTCACAAATGTCTAGATCAACATTTTTTAACTCTGGCAGCTTTCCCTTTGACTGAAGTATCTCATTTCCTTTTGACTCATATGGCCGAGTCTACAATGCCATAGCTGCGCTTGATTTTCTGCTTCAGTAGAGGCAATTATATCTGCTGATCTTGTGGTCATATACAGAGTGCCAGTTTTCTTTCCACGAGCCAAAACCATTGCTCCCTTTGATACCTTCCACATTCCTCCAGAGAAAAGAATTGAATGACCACTATCATCAAGTTGTCCGACCGAGATCAACTTTTTTTTTAGTTCAGGAACATGCCTTACATTTTGCAAGTTCCATATAGATCCATTCATTGTCTTGATTTGCACATCTCCTATACCCACAATATCCAATGGTTGTCCATCGGCCAGATAGACTACCCCATAATTTCCAGCAGTATAATTTTGCATCATTTCATGGTGTGGAGTACAGTGAAATGAAGCTCCAGAATCAAGAACCCAATCATCAATAAGACTATGTACTGCAAGGATCAATGCATCCTGTACCTCGTCTGTAGTGGCATTTGCAGAATCAGCTTCAGGTTTCTTTGGTTTTGTGCAACTCCTCATGAAATGGCCAGGTTTGCCACAATTCCAACATTCAACCTGCTTCCTAGGTCCAAACTTGCTTTTGCTTCTGTACCTTGATTTTGATCTGCCTCTGGATAAGCCTCTGTTTTGTCTTCTTCCTCGAGTGTTGATGTTGAAAGCTGAACCTGAACTTGAGCTTTCACCCGAGTCTTTCCTTCATACTTCTTCTGCTAAAATCAGGTCTCGGATGTCATCATATTTTAATTTGGATTTTCCGGCTGAGTTGCTTACGGCTGTTCTCATACATTCCCAACTGCTTGGAAGTGAAGCTAGCAAAATAAGTGCTCGGATCTCATCATCAAACTCAATTTCAACAGATGACAATTGATTTGTGATGGTATTGAAATTATTAAGATGTTGTGTAACAGAGGTGCTTTCCGTCATCTTCAGGTTGAACAGCTTCTTCATCAAGTGTACTTTGTTATTTGCTGATGGCTTCTCATACATCCCAGACAAGGCTTCCATCAATCTTGCTATGGATTTCTCTTTTGTAACATTATGAGCAACTCTTCTTGATAATGATAGCCGGATAATGCCCAAGACTTGTCTATCAAGAATCTGCCAATCTTCTTCTGACATGTTTTCTGGCTTGCTCCCCAACAGAGGAAGATGAAGTTTCTTCCCATATAGATAATCTTCAATTTGCATTTTCCAATATCCAAAATCAGTTCCATCAAATTTTTCAATACCTGCAGCCTTTATTTCATCAGCCATTTTTACTCCTTCTTCAATTTGAATCTCAAGAATCTGACCTTACAGATGTGTCCGGAATGGCCAAAAATGCTGGAAACGACACTGAGATCACCCAAATCGGACTTCGGATGGCTCCGATTTAAGCAATCAAAGTTTGGGATAACTGGACGCTGCAGATGAAGCCACGTGGCAGGCAGAATAGTCGCTGCGCTACACGGATCAAAACCCAGTTATGATGACATAACTGATGACGTGTCAGACACGTAGGCAATGTGGGGTCCACCAAATCTGACATGGCAGATCCACGGAGATTTTCATCTGACGTGGCAGATGACGTGGCGGTTGACCATGTCAAACGGCTGATGTGGCAGGTGACGTGGCTACTGACTGTGTCGATCGGCTGACGTGGCTGATGACGTGGCAGAGTCGAGTTGCAGGAAACGGTGAGGAAGACGCGTGACGCGCGTGCGGCGCGTCTGTGCGCGTGGACAGTACTGGTGGTGGCGCGTGCAGGCGCGTGCGGGCATGCAGGACGTCGTCCTCTTCACGGTGGTATCTTCAAAAACACGTTTTGAGAACTTTTATTTTTGAGTTTGGATCAAACACCCTCTTTTTCAAGAACTTTCAAGAACAAGCTCTGATACCAGTTGTTAGGAGATCCAAACATTCAAACACACATAAATTTACATGGTTCGGCAATTTGCCTACTCCACGGAGCTACTGGTTTGTATTAATCAAGCTCAAAAGCAATACAAACAACAAAAATAAGGAGGAGGAGAAAACTTCTCTACTCAACTCAACTCTCACCCTTAGCTCTCTCTCTGTGTTTCTCTCTATCTCGTGTTCTATCTCAGCTATCAATGCACATCTATTTATAGCTGATGAGGGAGACAATTGTTCAACAATGGTGGGCAAGTTAGGCACCTACCATTTGACTATGACTTCAACCATGGCTGCCACCAACCATGGCTGCCACCAAACATGGCTGCCACCAACCATGGCTGCCACCGTCCATTTGTGTCCACACACATAACAGGTATAACGTTTAAAACTAATTAAATTATATAGAAGACAAAAGCGGGACACTCGTTAAGAAAATGGAAATAAGTTCGAGTCTCTTCGACTCAAATTTCATAATTTTCTGTGTAAAAAAGAGAACATTTTTATTGATAATCCGAACCGTGATTTGGACTAAAAAAGGGATAATCTCTACAATATATATAAGGAGATGGAAGAGATCTCAATACTCCTCATAAATCATTTGAAGGAAGATAATAGCTAGTTTTTTCCTCTCTTTTGTCCGGTGGTGTACTTAGAGGGGCTAAGAGCCTAAAACAATAGGAAGATAAAACTGTACGTGCCCCTAGCTACGTGAGTTCTGATGACGTCCAAGAAAGTTTCAGGATTGGTATTTACAGGTAAGGATGGAGATCATAAAAATGCCAGCCATTTATTGTAAAAATTTTTATCATTGGAACTATTATTTATATATTAAAAAATTAAAAAAAAGGAGAATACTATGAATGATAATATTGTTTTTTCCTTCTTGGCCTTAAATAAAAAGCTCTTTGCCATTTGTTAAAATAGTCTTTGCCTTGAGATAATCTTGGTGTTCTAAAATTAATTGGGAATAAGATGGGTATTTTGCATTTGAATTGTATAATAAATTTGCAACACTAAGAACTTGTGGATACTTTATAGTGCCTCAACTATTAGGGGTTTTCAATCAGTATCGAACACTCAATCTAAGAAGTTTGTGACCTTGCAGCAATACAGGACTCAACTTACCAAAATATACAACCATTTATTGATGAAGTATAAACAACTTAAAGCGAATCATAAACAACTTCGTGAAATGGTCATAAACATAATATCATAGAGTGGTCATAAACATGGCATCCATCCATGATTATGGAACACTAAACATTAACTCAATAAAATCCTATAAAATGAGGTCGGCCCATCTCACGTTTGAGGGGTTGTTTTACATTGAGTTTTATTTTTTTTATTTTAATGGATTAGTGTTAAAAATATTTTAATATATTTTTAAATAAAAAATACATTTTAAAAGATATTTATTCTTGCATTTCTACACATCTTCTCATATTTGATCATTGTTGGTTTAACATTATTGAAAAATTTATACATGTTTAATAATTTTTATTCATATACATACATACATACATATATATATATATAGAAAAACATTGTTGTCTTTTTTCTTAAAATAGATACTTAAGCATTTAAAAGACCTTTAATCTCTAAAAAAGTGGATCTTTTGCATTTACAAGCTACCAATCTCTATGATCATGAAAAATGGATCAGATAACTAAAACCAAAAAGTAAACAAAAATCCAACACATAAGCCTTGTGTTGAAGCTATTTGAATAACCTAGGACTTTACTAGTATTGCAAGTGTGTTTTAAAACAACAAAGAAAATCCATAATTTAGGTTATAGACCTAAAGAGGTTCAATAAGCTTACTTTATTTAATCATATTTAACAAAATACAAAAATAAAAAATGAACCAAATAAAAAAATGATCATGATGACTTGAAAAAAAAACATGCTTGCAAATATTCTAATAAGATCATGTAATCTTTTTAGTTCATCTAAAATATCTTACCTGATCATATAATCTTACCTGATAACAAACCAAAAAAAATGGATTTTAATCTAATAATATCTCAAAAATATTTTTAGTTCATCTAGGAATAAAAAAGTAAAATAAAAAATCTAAAAGGGAAAAATTTTAAAAATTAAATTAAAAAAGAAAAAAATAACTCGAGTTAAAATACCAAATACATGATCCAAGTTATGAAAAGGAAACTAATAAAAAAAAAATTAAAAAAAATAATGAAGTTCAATTGCCAACTAACTCAAGTTAGGGAATGAAATTGAAAAAAAAAACTTAAAGAGAAGACAAAACAAAAACCTAAGTCTATTTGAGTTAGCCTGCCAAACTTATGGCCCAAATCATAAAATTATAATAACTACATCATAAGAGAATTAAGAAAAATCACAAAACTCAATTTCAGAATAACATAATGCAGAAAGATGAAACAAAATAAAACATAAAAAAACAATTTTAAAAAAAAGGCAAAGCAAAAATATGAGTTTACTCGAGTTAGCCAACCAAACCCATAACTTAGGTTGTGAAACCGAGGCAACCACTTGGAAAGCAAATCAAGAAAAATCATGAAACTCAATTCGAAAATAACATAACACAAAAGATGAAATTAAAAAAAATTAAAATAAAGATTAAAAAAACCTTTTAAACCTGAATAAGCCCAAAAAACCTCACAACTTGTATCATATGAATGAAATTATCTAATAGAATGAAAAATAAAAGGAATTAATATTATCAAATCCTAAACCAACAAAACTAATAAAATAAATGGATTTTAATATAAAAATAACTCAAAGATATTTTTAGTTTATCTAGGAATAAAAAAAGACAAATAAAAAAATCTAAAAGTGTAAGATAAAAAAACACATAACCTAAAAAAAGACTTGAAAAAAATTAAATTGAGTTAAAATATCAAACATACGACCCATATTATAAGAATGAGATAAACCGGTATACCAAAAAAAGAAGAAAAACAAAAAGCAATGAAGCTTAATTCTCAGCCAACTCAATGTTTAGGGATGAAATTGAAAAAAGAATCACTTAAAAAGAAGATAAAATAAAAACTTGTGTCTATCCAAGTTAGCTTATCAAAATTGTGACCTAAATCATGAAGTTGGGATGAGTTTCATACAAACTTAAGGTTACATCAAAAGAGAATCAAGAAAAATCACATAACTTAATTCCAAAATAAGATAATGTGGAAAGATGAAATAAAAAAAAGAGTAACAAAAACATGAGTTTATTTGAGTTAGCCTACCAAAATTGTGATTTGGATTTTGAAATTGTGACAACCACATAGAAATCAAATTGAAAAAAATCACAAAACTAGAGCAATTTAATGTTAAAGGATGAAATTAAAAAAAAATCAATTTAAAAAGAAGACAAAACAAAAACCTGAGTTTACTCAATTTAGTCTACCAAAATCATAACCCAAATTGTGAAACTTGGATAATTACATCGAAAGAGAATCAAGAAAAATCATAAAAGTCAATTCCAAAATAACATAATGTTGAAAGATGAAAAAAATAATAAAAAAAGAATAGCAAAAACATGAATTTACTCAGGTTAGCCTACCAAACTCACATCATAGGTTGTGAAACCGAGGCAACCACTTAGAAATCAAGTTGAAAAAAATCACAAAACTCAATTCTAAAATAACATAACATAAAAGAATTAAACTTAAAAATGAAAATAAAAAGATAAAAAAACTTGCTGTAACTCATTTTTGAATCCTAGCACAAAAAAAATAAATATAAAGTCAAAAGAAATTGAAAAAATAATAGTAGTAGTAGGATGCTATAGATGGTCAGAAAAATTGATTAAGAAGGTTCAAAACTATAAAGATTGAAATTTTGACATCATATACTTGAATGATGAGAGCCTTATTGAAAAAGAAAATTCAATTTGAGGAAAAAAGTCCAAAATTAGATGTTTATAAACTCAATTGAATTTTAGTAAATGTTTAATTTAATTTATAAAGGGTTTGATTGCAAGAAAAATTTATTTTTAAGTCAATTTGGGCTTTAATTGAAAGAAATTAAAGTTCAGGGGTCAAATTATATTTTTAAAAGTTGATTGGGTTAAATCAGGGGCTTAATTACAAGATATTAAATTTAGGTGGTTAATTAGAGACTTCATTACATAAATTCAAAAATAAGGACCAAATTGAAAAAGGCACATAAATAGAGAAAATGAAATTGACCAAATGAAGGACCAAATTGAAGAAATTTAAAGTTTATTAATGAATTGAGGGTCTAAATACACAGATTCAAAACCAAGTACTAAAATGAAAAAGACAGCCAACTTTAGGGCTGGCGATTGAAATTAGCAGGGATGCAATTGAATTGATTCTTAAAATCAAAATTGCATTTGAGAATTTAAATGAATAAAGGATGAATTAAGAATTGATTTGAAAGTCGATGTGTTTTGATGTCATTTTTTATTTAAATGAAATGGCTTGTTTTGTTCAAAATAATGTCGTTTTTTTTTTGAAAAAGAGTAAAACTGTGTCATTTTAAGTGACATTATTCCTTCTTCTTCTTCCCCAATACATGTAGCAAGGGAAGATAAATTTTTTGTCTTTTTCTTATTTACTTCTTCTTGCCTCTTTCTCTTCATATGTGCTCTACCAAAACCCAAAGCCCTACCCTTCTTCATGATGAGAAAATGGGGAGCCATGTCCTGCAAACCATACCCATTGGCCACCTCGTTTAGGGTCGTGATAGGGCAGCAAGGTCCCACTTCCCATAAATAATGATAGGACGGGGATAAGGTTGATCTTGCTCTCCTTTTCCCTATAAATACCACTCTCAACACCAACACAAGGGGAGGAAGAAAAAGAAAAGAGATGAAAGAGAGGAAGGAAGGAAAGAAGACAAAGAAGTAAACAGGAAAAAAAAAGCAAAGAAGTCAGAGGGACTATGAGAGCTCAGGAAGAAAAGGACAAGACTAAAACAAGAAGTGAAACATGAGGTGAAAAACAAAAGAACAGAAAGGAATAAGAAAGAAAGGGAAACATAACAAAAGAAAAGGAAAGAAAATAGAGAAGGAAAGAGCAATAACCTCTATCTTTGTCATTTAAAATAGTAGCACTGCTACCTGGAGCTTTTGTTTATAAGCCACAAACTTAATCACTCATATTCTTATAGGTCGCCACCACAATCCACCACCAGCCCAACCACCAGAACCCCTTTATTCTAGGTAACACTCTTCTTCTTCCTACCAACTTTTTTACCTCTACAGTAATGAATATAATTAGCTAGTTATTGTGCATGAGTACAGTAACCGACTAATTATAATTAACTAGTTATTGTTCTCATGCATAGTAACTAGTCCTTAATAATTTTGGTGCTGAACTGTCAGCTCAGTCCACACGTCTAGGCTTAGTCTAGCCTTCTAGCAATAATTTTGTTTGGCCAATTCTAAACCAATTCCTTAATAGGCTTGTTGGGGCCCAATATCCTCTTCTTTCATGTTAGGCTAGTCATGGCTCATTTTTTGTTAGGCTTAGACTAATTATTAGTACTTAAAAGTGCATTTTTATCAAGGTTTTATATCATTATTTTACAATCGAAGTATCAATAACTCCTTAACTAGAGCATATTTGATAATAATAAGTCTGATAATATAAGATACCTTTAGTAAATACTCATTTTAAATGCAGGTATTCTCAAAATTCAAAGGATTGATTGTTATGATTAACTATTGAAAGTGAAAGGATAAAGAAAAGGCTAAGCTTATGAAGATAATGCTGATTCACTTCAAATTTGAACACTATTCAGTCATTAGATCATATCTAGAGTTATAGATCTTGGATTTCATATTAATTTATATGGCTGAAAAGATAAGAAATAGGTCGGCAACTTTCATGTGTATGGAAAGACCCGAATTTGCTATTTTTAAATTCAAAGTTTGGCCACAAAAGAGAAATCCAAATTTGTCTTGCAATCTAGCCCAAACACTACTTAGAGTTTTACCCATAACTGGAGTTTTAGAAGTCTAAGTGATCTAAAATTTAGTGGGTAAAGGAAAAGATAATTTCCAACAACTTGTATGAAGAGGACCAACTCAAATTCGAATGGTAGAAATGAGATTTCATCTAGACAAGAGCATAAGGGCTATCCACCACATCCACCAAAAGTACTGCTCAATAATTTAGATATATCTTGAGTTGTAGTGCTCTAAATGATTTGTAATTTGATGGGTGGAAGGAAAAGATAATTTTCAACAACTTTCATGAAGGACACTTTGCCAAATTTTGATTGCATCAATGTCAATTCAGCCAGCTAAAGTGCTTAAGTAATGTTGTCTGCTAAATCCACTAATCAATAGTTGGCCATTACATCAATTATCAATTACCACATGAATATTTTCAAATTTTAGCCTATAATAGAAGGCATTTGTCATTCATTTGGGCATCTTATTTTCTATATCAAGATCATGTTATTACTCTCCCTCTTTATATGTTTGTAATGCTTAAGTTTTGCTTTCATTAATCTCTTGCTCATCCTTTTCATTTCCTTTACTATACGTAGTTAACTTATATCATGTTTATGTTCTTGTATTGTTTCTTTAAGTTTTTCTTCTTCATAATATCTAGCTAATTTAATTATATCAAGATGAAAAGGTTTCACTAATGATGTTGAGATAAGTATAATATAAACTCAATATGGATTTCAATGCTTATATCCTAAACAACTTGCTATTAACATGTCTTATCATTTTTATCTTATTAATTCTTAATACCTTACTTGTTAAATAGTTAATCTAGATTTGTGTTGCATAACACTTGGTACATCAAATATTTGATCATTTATAGTCTTCGATTGCCATCGTTATTATAAGAGGAACTTGATTTGTTGTCAATATAAGTTAGCATCATGAATATTTAATAAAATTTATAAGTATAGTGTTATGTAAATAAGATAATTAATATGATCATATTGATAATTGATAAAAAGTTTATATCTTACTTATATCTAATACTATTAGTGCATCTTCTAACCTTGATATTTTTTTTATCATTGTATAATCATCACATTAATCTTACATCTCAAAGTCCTCTTTAACTTATCTTCACCACCACCATCATTGTTGTTGTTGTTATTTATAATTTATATAGTTAACCTCCTTACGGTTCGACCTCGGTCTTGCCAAGTTATTTATTACTTTGACACTCCTGCACTTTGGATAAGATATCAACTCTTTAATCTTGTCAACTAAATCCATGTATTTGGGGTGAGCCCACCCCACTATAATACAATGATACTATATCACATTTTCTACTAAAAACATTAAAAAAATAATTTCTAAAATTCATGGTTTTCTCATGTATTTTTCTATCTATTTTACTTAATATTGGTTTGTATGTTTATGCTATAAAAATACAAATCTAGTGATAAAATACATAATTTTCATTAAAAACATTGCAAAAAAAAATATAAAACAAAATTTTTTTTCATGTAGACGGCTAAGTTCCTCAAAGATAAGAAAAAAAATGATCACATTGTATTTTCATACAACAAAAAATATATATGTTTTAGCCGATGTTTCTTTTCTTTTAGTAATTGAATTATGAATTTATACATAAAACATATTCCCGATATTAAAAAGAAAGTCTCTTTTTTTAATTGATGTTAAAATAGTTAGGTTTTTACTAGATAAGATAAGGACATCTTTACTGAATAGGACTTTTCTTAAACCTTAGATAGACCAACAATTGGAAATGTAATAATATCTTAGCTCTTTATCATACAATCAAATAATGTTGCTTATCTTAGATAAGACGTAACTAGGATGCTAGTCCTTTCTTTTATGTAACTAGTTTCTGTACCCGATCTCGGTGACTAGTTAAGGTTTTTAATTACCAAAATACTAGGTGGAAACTTTCTTTTCTATTTTTCACTTATTGAAGACAAGGAATCATTATCTCTCCATATTTTATATTTCTCATATAAATACCTAAATGAAGTGGAATATTCATTGTAACGCTATACACGTGCAACAAAACCTAGAAAATCCAAATAAGCCTATAAAACCTTGCGACCTAGGTTAAATGAAATAACCTAATAGAAGGAAACATAAAAAGAATTAAGATTGCCAAATCCTAAACCAACAAAATCATTTTGAATAGATGACAAAGAAATGACCCAAGTCAAGTCAAGTCAATTTGTCAAACTTACAATTTAGGTCATGAAATTGGGATAAACTTATAGAAAGTAAATTGATAAAAAAATACAAAGCTCAATTTAAAAAACTAGTTTTAAAGGATGGAAAAAAAAAGAAAGAAGCAAAGCATGTAAACCTAAGCAAGCAAGCCCACCATACCTTGCAACATAGGCAATACGAATGAAAGAACCTAATAGAAGGAAAAATGAAAAAGAATTTTGATAACCAATTTTTAAACTAACTAAATGTTGAAAGACAAAACTAGAAAAATTTTCAAGTCAGTTCGAGTAAATTTGTCAAACTTATAACTTGAGTCATCACATCGGAATAGCCTTATACAAAAGTCAATTAAAAAAATCAATTTTGCAAGTGAAGCTCGAGTCGATTTAATATATTGTAGTCTATATATATTGTCTTAATTTTTTTAAAATGAAATTATGTTTTTATCGATCACTTAAATTTTTTATATTTTTGAATTGTTTTAATATGTTAATATTAAAAATATTAAAAATATTATTTTAATATATTTTTAAATAAAAATATTAAAAAAATTATTATTCTGCTTTCTTAGCATCGAGTGTAAAAGACTTTATGAGGCTTCAATATTTTTTTTATATATTATTTTTTTTTATCCGATCCATGCGACACCGAACTGCAAATACTGGCTAGGGGTATTTAAGGCAACCGCGTGAATGAATTATTCTCACTTTTCTTGAGTATATCGTCGGCTTTTCAATCTCTTTTGTCAAAAAGGCAAAACGATTTGGTTTCTGAAGTAGATAATTCCACGGGTGAAGTGACGTATTTTGTTCCCTTTTTATTTACATTGACGAGGAGGTTGTTTCTAAGGGGAGACTCAAGTTTTAGGTCATTTAAAATACATGGGTTTTAGCTTAGATCAATTTTAGCTATAACATTCACCGAAACAATTTAACGATATTTTTGTGGCTACTTAAAAAAAAACTTATAATTAGTTATCGACAACATCAAGATCTTTTCATATAACACATTACTTATTTATAAATTGATGAAGGATAATTATATCTTTTCCCAGCATGAATACAAAGTAAAATTATTGAAATGCTATTAAAAACAAAATCTTCAGTACTGGCATTAAAGAGCAATTTGATACTTCAAAAAAGATTTTTTTTTATTATAATATAAGATGAAGGATAATTTTATATTTGGTCATGAATAAACAATAAAAAAATCTAAAGAATAGTGAAATGATCAAAATGTCATCAAAAGTAAAAATTTGAAACTGGTTTCCAGGCGTTTTCTTATATTTTTCCAAAGGTGTTTTCATTATTATATATAGTATCATATTAGGGACAATTTAACATCTTACTATATATATAAAGAATAAATATATGCACAACATTAAAAGCATGTTTGTCGCGAGGGTGATGTCGTCTAGCGACAGCGGAGGCTCTCTATCATGTCTCCTGTTGTGGGGTGTTGTGTATTGAAAAAATTATAATTAATTTTTGGGAGTCGCCACCTAATATTATGGTCACTAGGAATTTATGATCTGTAAGAGTCTTGAGTATTGGAGTGGTTGTGCAAGGGAAAGACACATCACCCCAGTGCACCCTACATAAAGTAAGCTGCATTGTTGTTTGATTGTTTTTTAGGTTAGGTTTTTATTTATTGGTCTTATTTAAGACTCAAGGCAGATATCTATTCATGAGAGAGTTTCTACCTTATCGAGTTAAATCTTAATCATTCTAAAGTCTAAATTTTAGCATCACATTTATTTACACTTTGTATCTTTAATACTTGAGGGTATACTTTATCGTGTAATTTTACACCCACCAATATTACATCTAGATTCTAGAAAAGGAAAAAAATGGAAGAAAGATTTTTTAATATTTTAGCCAAACCCTAATGGATGATCATAAACTGGTTATGATATTTATTTTTTGGGTTTTTAAAAATGAGAAATATGAAAGTTTTTAATGAAAACATGCTAGGAAAATTTTTAGGATTTTTGAAATTTTTTTATTTTTTTGAAATATTTTGGAGAAAACCGGGTATATAATACTAGATTTGTATTTTACAATGTAAATATACAACCCAATATTATGCAAAAATTAGTAGAAAAATATTTAAGAAAATAAAAAAATTAAAGGATTTTTTATTTTTTTTGAATTTTTGAATTTTTTTAAAAGGAAATATATAATATAATATTATATATATTATTTAAATATTATTAAAAATGTGGCCCGGTCCAGATAACTGGGCTTGGCAATAAACCCTTGGAACAGTAGGCCAACATTAGTCTAAAAAATTTTAAGGCCGAACTGAACCTAGCCAATCCTTTGGGCTAGGCCACCACTAGTCAGGCCCAATATTAAATTGAATTATTTGCAGGATGTGAACAGTGTTCACATTCTACATATAACCGAAATGGTTGTTGAAAAAAGGAGCTTGATGGAGGAGCAGCTACTAGGTACGGTGGTTATCTATCCACGGAGCACGTCATGCGGTGGTAAAGCCAGTGGTTGGAACTAGTTGTAGATGGCAGAGAAAACGAAGAAGAAGAGAATAGGAGGCGCTACAAAGAGGAGAGAGAAAAGTTCATGGTGGCACTCGGTGGTCGGTAGGTGGCTTCTTATGGCAGAGCTAGTGTTGGATAAGTTATTGGTGGCTAGAATGACGGGGAGAGAGAGGGAAAGAAAAACTATAAAAACAAGGGCAGAAGGGCTGATTTTCGACCGACTTTGGACCTGATTTTCTCATCCCTTGGGCTATCAACTTCGCCTCTATTTATAGCTGGTGGAAAAGGGCAATCTAGTCTCCATAGGGAAGAAAACTTAGCCCTTGATTCGGTCAGAAAACATCCTAACCGTTGGCTCAAAGTATGTCTCATGAGTTGTTCAATTTGTAGAAAAGACTGCCTGAGTTCATCACTTTAGGTCGTTGCCGTCTTATCGCCATTCAGACTGAACTATTCAGTCGGCGTTGTAAAGAAATTGCACGGGATCATTCTCGTGCACTTTTTGTTAGATTTGATAGAGCAATAAAACATTAAATGTATATGAAAAGTAGCTACCTGGGTAGCATTTTTGGTGGTTTGGTTTTTTTTTCAAAACGACATGTCGAACAACTTTTTTTTTTCAAAATAACATTTTTTTTGGATTAATTAGGGATTTTAATGATTTTCAATTCAATCCTCTTAAATTCTTGAATTAATGCAATTAAGACCCTAACAAACTTCAATTGGAACCCCAAAGTTACGTGCATTTTACAATATAGTCTTTGGTATTAGATTTTATCAATTGAACCCCTAATTGACCATTAAACTTTTAATTTCTTCAATTTCACCCCCTAATGTTTGTCAATTAAGCCCCTCAATTTTGGTGCCTTTTATAGATTGGTCCTTGGATGCCAATTTCTTCAATTTAGCCTCTAATTGACCCCAAAAATTCAATTTTCTTGCAATTTAGCCCCTAATTTCAATCAATTAACATGGTAAAAATTAAATTTGATCTTTTAAGATTCTAATCTTCTTAATTAAGCCTAAATTAGGCTCCCAAACTTAATTTTTCACCAATTAAGCCCCAAAGAAAATTAATTTGAACCATTTTAAAGTATAATTAAGTCCTTACACTTAATTAAATCCTTTAATTAGACCCAAATTAATTATTAAACATAATTTAAATTTAAATTGGCCTATGATTAAATCAAATTAGCCTATTAAAAATTTAATTATATCTATAGACCTGATTTTTATGCAAATTTGTTCAATAATCATATAATTTGACATTGAATTTGTATTTTTTTCCATTTTTAGGCATGATAAGGTACAATTAGGCCTTGAATTTTCTCTAAATTACATCTTAATTCCCCAGTCTACTTTCTCCATGTTGCTAGCCATTATTTTATTTTTTTATGTTGTTTAAAAAAAATTGATTTTTGGGGAATAATCCAGAATTTGGTTATAACAGCGTGGGAGGTGCCAATAAACTTTAAACGACTAGACTAAGCCCTATCTCACCTACAACTATGTGTTTTGCTCACTCAAAGAGATTTCCACAATTATCTTGTTGTAAGCAAATAATACATACAAGTAAATAAACTCAAATGACACTAAAAATATAAGAAAATCTCTCAACCTTTATTAATCTCATTAACAAAGGATTACATAATATAAATGTATGTGTATTATGCATAAAAATTACATACCACACAACCAATGTTTTCCATCATATTCATGAACAAAGATACATGAATTACAAGCCACAACTATCATCTTTATTTCTTAGGACAAAATAGGGCCTTTCTTCTCCATGTTTTTCATAAACATAGTGGCTTATCTCCCAGCAAGTCTTGGGTAGAGTCTCCCCTATATTCTTATGATCTTAGCAACTTATAGAGCAACCCTAGCTTTGGCCCAAGTTTAGCCCTATGTCCTTCATGATCTTCATGTTCATAATTGCCACAACTAACCTACAATCTACATGTCTAATTGTTAGTTTCTATTGTGTTTGTTGCCAGCATAGAAATTCCATGATCCAAGCCCCACATCCATGCAAAGTTAAGAGCATAATGACTTGCACAAACCGTTGCAAACTGCTTGTCAAATTCATTGTTGTCTATGCAAGGCTGTCATTGTCCATCATTGTCGAATTTTAGATAGTGTACATTTGTTGGCATGTCCATGCACCTACAGCTCTAGCAACATTCATCACCGATAAAGGATCAATAATCATTAACTTAATAAAATCCTATAAAAAGAGGTCAGCCCATCTCATGTTTTAAAAAGGGTGTTTGACATTGAGTTTCAACCTATTTTTCATCAACATTTAAAATTTTTGTTTTAAATTAATTTTTTTAGTTTTTTCAAATCTTTGATGTATTTATATCTAGAATAAATTTAAAAAAAAATACTATTTTGATGTATTTTCAAATAAAAAAACTTAAAAAAATAACCATCATCATACTTTCAAACACCCCCCACATTTTATCATTATTGGTCTTGGTGGATTAACATTATCGATAAAATTTATACATGTTTAATTAATGAATACAAACATCACATCAAGACATGTACAAACACAAAATTATACGTTTAAATTCCCTCCATAAGGTCGATGATTAAGCTAGAATTAATTAAAATATATTATCACTGCCAACTTTTCTTGGGTGGGTATAAAGTTTAAAACTATTTAAATCAAAGAATACAAAAGTGGGAAACATGTGATGAATATGGTACGAAATAAGTTTAAGTCTCTTGTACTCAAATTTTATCATTTTCAATGTAAAACAAGAACATTATCATTATAAATCATTCAAACTAGAGTTTTAAAACCCGAACTGGCCTAGTAGGTCAATCTAGGACGTAGCCGACCCGGCTTTTGAACTGGTCCGGGGACTCGGTCCACCTGGTCAAATCCAGGTGAGACTCAATCTATTTTTTTAATGTTATCAACCATTAAATGACATCATTTTTACCTTTTAAAAGGCCAAAACTCTGAAGAAGAATGAAGTAATATTAGGGACAATTATAAACCTTATTAACAAAAGAGGAAATCAACTCTTTAAAACCCAGCTAAATGATTTTTGGTTTTCTTGAAGTCTTTAGAGGTCAAGGAGAGATGGAAAACCAGAGATAGAGAGAGTAACAATTGACTCTAATTTATATCAAAAGAACCGGCATTGGTTGCAAGATGCATTGCCTCTTGAGACCCTATCTGGTCCAGATTCTGTCGAGGTAGAGTCTGGTGGTGTGAGCAAAAAAACAAACAAGAAACCAAATGAACACGGTGAAGGAAGCAAGCATTTTTCTAAGCCAATTGAAGTGCTTTGGTCACAGTCTTTTTTTTTTCAGGTTTTTTCTTTTTAAAGTAATTGTTAATACATGGTTTTATGGAATTTGTTCTGGAGTCTCATTGTCATTATCTAATGGATGTGAAATCTAGCATGGTTGAGACAGTAAGTTCAGAAGCTAAGGTATGCTTGGGTGCCTATGGAAATAGAAAATTCGAGTTTGTAGCCATTATAAGACTTAGTGGTCTAGGATTATTTCTATACTTTCTTGAAATGTCGTTTATATTATACAGTGGTTGTCTTTGTAAATGTTTATTTGCTTGAATCAAAACAGAGCAGTTCAACTTTTACAACAAAAAAAAAAGATTTTTTTTTATAGGTGTTTTTTTATTGACCTGAGTCAACCCATCTGACTCATGACCTGATCACTTAACTGGGTTGATGACTAGATCGGGTTTCAAAACTATGATCCGAACCATGATTTGGACTAAAAAAAGGGTAATCTATGCAAGCTGTATATGGAAAAAAAAAGCATTTTGCAAAATAATTATAATAAAAACTAAAAAAAGCTATGACATGTACTATAAATTATGAGTATTTTTATTTTGGATTTGAGCAATATTTATTAAGAAGGAATTAGTCGGTTCTCACAATAAGTTGTGAGCAATTTGCTTTTTGTAATTTTTTCATAGTGTGGCGTGTTGTGGGTTGTTGGTTTATTTGTTGTCAATGAGTATTTAGTGGGTTTTTATTTTTCTTATTTATTCAATAGGGAAGGTCTAGTAGTTAGAGACACAAGCCTTACCTACAATGTACCTAATTGTATGGTTGTTTTTGGAAGAGTGTTGTTCTATGCAATTGAATGAGATTTTGATTTATTTTACTTAGGATGGCAATGATTTCTTTGTTGTTTCTCTTTATTCTTAGTAGATATAAGTACTCTATCACAACATTGGGTTTATATAAGTACCCTGTAACTACATTGGATTGTTCATTTTAATTATTTCTTTTGAATTTTATTGGATTCAGGGGATTGCGAATGGATTTTGTGTTTAAATTGATTGAAACAATCATGCTTCTTTTTTTAAAAAAACCTACTAGGTTGTTAGATCCAAGTAACGTGGATCTGACAAACTTATAGGACTCAACCAAAATAGATTAGGTTGGGTGCTAAACCCATGTTTCTTAAGTCTTGCAGGTTGTCAAACCCAAGAAACTTGAGACTTGTATATGTTGACACGGGTCTAGCAAATGTTGATTGTTGTTGTTGTTGTTGTTGTTATTATTATTATTGAAAAAAATACTATTATTACTGAAGAAAAATCATATATTTAATTTGAAGGGTAAAATTAAAGACTATATGAAATTGGATTAGACGTGTTTAATATTATTATTAGTGTTATATATTTTTTTTATCTTTAGTATTATTAATATAATTATTAATAAAAAAAATAAAATATATTATTTTTATTAAAAAACCATATATTTAATTTGATGGATAAAATTATAAATTATATAATAATAATAATCAACCCTGCTAGATGCAAAAAAATTGGGTCTAAAATTCCTACAAAACCCAAGTTAATTAGATATATCATTATTATTGTTATTATTGTTGTTAATATTATTTATATAATTATTAAAAAATATTATTACTATTAAAAAATTATACATTTAATTTAAAGAGTAAAATTAAAAATTATAAAAACTTCGAGTATGCAGTTTAATAATAAAAATATTATTATTTTTATTATTATAAATAATTTTAAAAAATTATTACCATTAAAAAATTATAGATTTAATTTGAAAAGTAAAATTAATAATAATAATAACAATAATATGTGAGAACCAAATGAAACATGGGTTTAGGATCAAGCATATTGTTATTATTATTTAATAATATTTAACCTCTAGGAAGTTAGTGAAAAAGGCAATTCACTGGGACTTGAAGGGTACGTAATATTGCCGCACCTTCTCTTCCTCTCAAAAAGATCATAAAATTAATCATCTAGATGGTAGTCAAGTGATAAAAACTTGGGATAAAAAAGTTTATTTTTTCTATGATCTCAGCTTTAAGTTCTTGGTTGCTTATATAATGACCACTAGAGGCTTACATAATCGTTAACTTCAGAATCCGTGGGATTAGTTATGGTACGCGCAAGTTGGCCCGAACTTCCACGTTAATAACAAAAAATAACAAAAAAAAAAACAAGAAGAAGACCATGAAACTAACAATATTTGTGTCATGTTAAAATAGGTTGACGCAATCTCTCTTGAGAGGCAGAGAAGGTGCGGTTATTTTGCATACCCTTCGAGTCCATCTGCGTTGCCTTGTTAACTAACTTCCTAGACCTTAAATATTTCTTGACCTCACTTGCAAGACCAATTTTGCCACCTATTCTCCGTTGAAGTGGTTGAAGTTTGCTAAAGTTGTGGCAAGCTTGGACATTATCAAAACAAATACAAGGCAAAAAAGAAAATTGATGTCCCTGGAATTGATGAGAACCTTATGTGAGATCCTGATTCATGATTTAGAAGGTGAAGATCTAGGGCTCAAAATAGTTTGGAGATCGGATTCTGACTCTTCCTCTACGTCTTATGTTTGCTCAGTATGATGCTCATTTACATAAATCATTGCAACGCTGTACCCTATCATGAAAAAATCAATTGTTTGATTGATCTTGGCATCTCGTCCTCAGCCTTTTTTACTCTACTGTACTGCAAATCACTTTCCCTATTTCTTCTTTTAGTAATTCTTAACCTGTGTGTTTTTTTTAATCACTAAGCTCGAAATTAAATAATCAATCTCTGTCTCTCTTAATTTTTTCTTAACTTTTCAGCGTAAATCTTAACTCCAAAAACTCCATTAAATCCACACCGACCCTTTCAGGGAAGACCCGAAGAGCACCCCCATGATTCTACTTCGCTACATCCTATCATGGGTGATGGGTACTGCACAAACTCCTTCCCTTTAATTGCTATAAACACCTCAGCCTTATGGTGTTTAAGGAAGCAGTCATTAATTCTAGGTATACTAGTCTATTTTGTGCTGGGGCTCTAATATTACCACTGAATGGTTAGGTATCTCAATGAGGATGCATGTTATCTTCCTTTGGAGACACTTTTCTTTGTCTATTGAAGCGAGGATATTCTTGTTGAGATACACTAGCTTCTTCCACTCAGATGTGATTCTATATCAACTGATTTACAATGAGCAGGTTTCTCTCAAGAATGGTATAAAGCCATTCAGTGTATTCCGTTGATGAAGGCTTCTGTTGCCATAAGTTCTAGCAAATTCTTCACCTTCAACATCTCTTCGTTGAAACTTTTCAGATAGGCTCTGACGCCTTTTTTTTTGTTCTAGTTGAATAATAGAGGACTATTCACTTGAACTATTTTTGGTAGGAATACTCAGGCTAAAAAGAAGGATCAACTTATTTCATAAGTCTGGAAAACTAGATTTTAGACTGTAATACTAGGCTAATAGAGACCACTGACAAGTAGCTAGAAGGACCTTGCACGTAACTTTCAAATCCTGCACCACCAATTTCAAACTGCTCTTCATACTCTAAACACGTTTTTATGTTTTTATGATAATCCATTATAGTTAACATAGTTTTTGCTAGCTATAAAGCCTTTGGAAAAGCGTGTGTTCAACACATTATCACATAGTGTTGGCCCTCATACGTAACTTGAGTCTATTTTATCTTCATTTATGTTGCCTTTTTGGTTCTAAAATAATAGAGTGGGACTTGAAGGATAACAAGCTCTTTGACGAGGATGGTTGTGGCTCTTGGCTTTGCCTCTTGATCTATGGTGATCATGTCGATCTAGATAACCCTACATGAGATAAGTGCTCTTGGTGATGTAATCTACTTCTTGTAAGAGTGTGGGTATGATGTCTATTTTTTACTATATTTTGGTCATTCTCCTCAAGATATTGGAGTAGATGTTGCATAAGAGGTGCAATATGGACAACTGGTGCCACCAACACAATGAGAGTTTGTAACAAGTTGTGGAAAGAACTGGGTTGTAACTGGGTAGCTAACACAACCTTGGTAAATGTCATCATCTATTAAGTGAGTTGATAGAGATCTATATAAGAAGCTGATGAAGATAGTGAGAGGTCAATGACCCTTCCTCTCGGGGTTTCTATGCTATGAGCCATAATTTACAATCAGGTAAATAAAAAGATTAGCATATGAAACGGACAAAGTTTTTGTTCAATTTTCCACATACAATGATAATATATGCTCATATTTGTACATGGTAGGTCCTTCGAGAGATATTATTTCAGTTATCATGAGTTCATCCATTTAATAAATTTTGTATTTGAAAAGAAACCTCTTGGGGATAAAGGAGACCTTTGTGCTCTATAAACGATTGAGAATCTCGTCTCCTAGCCTCGAACATCTTGACTGGGCCAAGGCCCAATCAAATATCTAGGTTGGACTAGGCCCATCGAAGCCCTACTCCTAGTTGGTCCGAGGCCTTACCAAGTTTTCTCTTCTTCATTTCTCTCTTTCCTCTTAACATTTTTCTTATATATTACAGGTTAGAATTTTATTTTATATTTTTGGAAATTTAAGTTGTATAAATAAAAATAAGAACTCTCTACATGAGTACGAGGGGCATAACCCAAGGGAAAAACCAAAACAAACAAAGAAGACCGGTGGCGGCCTGATGAAAAAGAAAACTAGGGGAGAAAATTAATGCATGGCCACTAAGTGAACAGTGGCTATGTAATTAATTTTCTCTCACGGTTGCATACAATTTACGTGAACAGTAACTACATAATTCTTTTCCATCAAAGAGGCCGTCTTGTTCCTGTATCAATCTGATTGTAAAACTAGCTGCGACTGAGCAGCAGAAGGATTGTGGATGCCCCATCTGTCACATATGTTGGGTGGGATGTTGTGGCCATACTCCATAGAAGCTCTCTGCGTGCGAACCTGTTGAAAAATTTCCTCAACCAATTTTGGAGCTGGTTGCTGAAGACTCTGTTGTTGCGTTCATACCACAGAATGTATACAGTGGCTGATAGCAATAGACGAGCTATAATATGCTGGATGTGTGTCTTCTTGCACTAGTTTGCAGCGGCCCGCTGTAGGAGATTTTGCCAAGAACTGCATGGCCAATGTATGTTTGCTCTACCATTGACGAGTTGCCATACGGTCTTAGTAAATTGGCATTCAAAAAATAAATGCTCGTGTGTTTCTGTGTGAAGACTGCATAGTATGCATGTAGCATTCTGTATAATCCCAGCTGAGAGGAGGCGATCCATAGTGCGCAGCCGACCTGGTCCTGCAAGCCATAATATGAAAGATTGTCGTGGTATGTTACCCTTGAACCATAGCAAATGTCGCATGTTGTTAACTGGTCTTTTGTCACGAAGAAGTTCCCATGCTGAGTGTACGCTGAATTTCCCTGAAGCATGGCCCTTCCATACATACTGGTCAGCAGAGTGGGGCTTTGGATGGAAACGGATGGAATTCCAGCGTGCATGCAATTGAGGTGTGCCTATAGGGAAGTTCCAGTGTCCTCCGGTGATGATGGCTGATACTCGTGCGTTCCAAGGCAGCCTTGTAGCAGTGACTGTTCGAAGAGAGAAAGAGTCTATCATTCTCGTTCCATTTGGTAGCCAGTAGTCATACCATAAAGAAGTAGAGAAGCCATTTCCAATATTTGTAAGAAACCATCCTCTACACCATTCTTGGCTGAGCAGAATCCTTCTCCTAGGTAGGGTTTGTATCAGAGAATAATATAAATTATATTTTAGAATCTCACCTAACAATTTAAACTTTTAGATTTAGATAATTTTTTAACATGATATCAGAGTTTTGATAACCAAGCGGTCACGAGTTCGAATCTTACCATCCCTATTTATTTGATAAAAAATTAAGCACAAGGTGGGCCTATACAAGTTTCAAATTCAAAAGGCTTTCACTTGAAGGGATGTATTAAATAATATAAATTATATCCTGAGACTTTACCTAATAACTTAAGTTTTTAAATCTAGATGGTTCTTTGATAGTTTGATGTTAAATTTATTTGCCAGAATGGTCTACCCCGCAAAAGAACTGCATGGATCCAAGTTGTCCATATTGAATCGTTATTCGTAAGGAGATGCCAGATGTGTTTAATAATTGCAGCTTGGTTCCATGTTTTCAATTTTTTAACCTTTAATCCTCTTTCATGCAGCAAGTAATTAATTTTAGGAAAGTTTAGGATAGAAACAAATATGGAGTTGGCTTAGAGGCGTGAAAACACTATCTTTAAAGTCTTTATTTGTCCCACACAGAAACAACACCTCCAGGGTACAACTAAGTCCTCTAAACCTCTAAAAGAATGAGAAGATAAAAACAAGAAAAGAATATATGTATTTTGTTGTTATATTTCTTTTCTTTGTAATAACATGCTTTTATAGACTTGAAACATAACGATGAAACAATATGACTGTTCATCAAATAATACAACTGTTGATGAACCACTATGATTGTTCATCAAACAATATGACTATTGATGAAACATTATGGTTGTCCATCAAACAATATGATTGTTGATGAAATAATATGATTGTTCATCAAACAGTATAACTTTTCATGAAACAGTATAATTGTTCATATTAAGTTCCAAGTTCAAAGCTCTAAATGTTATCCTTTGATATTTTAAATATTCATACAATAACATTAGAAAGCCAAATAGGAGAGTTTGTCCACCATGGCTTAATTTACTACACAATAGAAACTCACACTTAGAAACATTAGAAGGGAGTGTTTCTTTCTAATGTGGGATAAATATCTTTTCTTTTATTCATTTACAAACTACATCAATAATCCCCTACTAGTTTGTAATGAAGGTCTTTTCACTTGATAGAATTATGCTTACAAGAAGGTATTTTACAATTTAAACCTTCAATTAGTGTTAGAACTTGAATTCTACTAAAGTTAATAGTATCCGTAGATTAAACCAAAACTTTTATTGTAAAATAAAAGATACTACACATATAATACTATCCAAACTCTTAAAGAAGTTTATAACTGTTTAGCACTATTATGGCCATGTGTTAAAATCATACATTTTTTTTTCTTGAATATTTACAAGAGAAAACCCTAACTCTTACAAAAGCGCACCACTTTTATATTCATATAGGTGGAATTATACATGTATGTATTACATTAGACACGAACTTTAAATTCGATTAAGAGCCCACACTCATCTTACTTTTCGTAATAAAACACATTGAATACTATCAGAATAAGGACTCAAATTAATTATCAGTGTCCAACAAATACAAAATAATAACTTGTTGTTACTCATTAAACTAAGAGATAAGTTGTTTACTAATCCGAAGTTGGGTTCCTATTACTGGTATCTTTAATAACGGGTTTCAACCTCATTCCATTAGTTGTTCTTCGTACCATGTCTCTAGATAGTCCTTTTATGAGCAAATTCGTTAAATTATTCACAGACTTCACATAGATAATGGTGATTACATCATTTGTAATCAACTCTTGAATATATCCTTGTTGAATGTTTATATGTCTTGACTTACCATTGTAAATGTTACTATAAGCTGGAGACATAGTCGCTTCAGTATTGCAGTATAAAGAAATGGCTGATATAGGTTGTGGCCACAACTTAATATCAAACAATATATTTCTTAGTCATTTTGCTTCTTTACCTGCAGCAGTTATAACAATAAATTCTGATTTCATGGTAGAATGAGAGATGCATGTTTGTTTCTTAGATGCCCAAGATATTGCGCCTCCTCCAAGTGAGAAAATCCATCCTAATGTGGACTTATTATCACTTGAACTAGTCATCCATCTTGCATCACTATATCCTTCAATCACAGCTGGAAAATCAGAATAAAACAAGCCTAAATCGATTGTTCTTTTTAGGTAACCAAAGACTCTTACAATAGCCTTCCAATGATCTGTATTTAGCTTGCTTGTATATCTTGATAACTTGCATATAGCAAAAGCTATATCTGGTCTTGTACAATTCATAGCATACATAAGACTTCCAATGGCACTAGCATATTCTAATTGTGCTACCGCTTTATCACAATAATCATTTAACTTAATGCTAGAGTCAAATGGGGTATTAGCCTCCTTTATATTGAGATACTTAAACTTATCGAGCATTTTCTCAATATATTGTGACTGATTAAGTGTATAGCCATTACTATGTTTCTTAACTTTGATACCTAAAATTGTATCCACTTCATCAAGATTTTTCATTTTAAAGATAGAAGTAAGATACCTTTTGGTTTCAACTATTCCAATCATATTGGTGTTAAATATTAACATGTCATCTACATAGAGACAAATAATCACACTAGAATCTTTTATAAATTTAGAATACATACACTTATCAGCACTATTGTGATGAAAACCATTCAACAAAATTACTTTGTCAAACTTTTCATGCCATTGTTTCGAAGCTTGTTTTAAACCGTATAAGGACTTTACCAATTTACAAACTTTTTCTTTATTACCAGGAAGTATAAAACCCTTATGTTGCTCTATGTACATTTCTTCCTTTAAATCTCCATTTAGAAAAGTCGTCTTTACATCCATTTGATGAACATACAATTTATAAATTGATGCAAATGTAAATAAAACTCTAATTGATGTAATTCTTGCTACTAGAGAATAAGTGTCAAAATAATCAATACTTTTCTTTTGAGTAAAACCTTTGGCAACCAATTTTGCCTTAAAGGTTTGTATAGAACCATCAGTATTGTATTTTCTTTTAAACACCCACTTACATCCTATTGGCTTAGAACCTGGAGGTAAATCTACTAGGACTCAAATATTGTTAAACAATATTGAATCCATTTCATCATTTATCGCTTCTTTCTAAAAAGCAACATCCCTAGAAGACATAACTTGATTGAATGTCTTTGGATCATCTTATATATTGAGGATCATAGGTGTCTTTTTTAATATTGTATTTCTATCACCTTCCACTAAAAATACAATTGAATCAATAGAAATAAAATCTGTATCTATATGTTTTTCCTTTCTAACTCTTTGACTTCTTCTAGATTCACTAGAACCTATTACTTCTAAGTTTTTATATTTTTCACTTAACGTTGAGCTAGGAGTCATTACTTTTAGATTTGGTTCTTGCACATTTGAATCACTTATGAATTTATATTCGATAAATTCAACATGGATAGATTCAATAATCACATTAATTTCTAAATTCAAAAGTCTATAAGCCTTTGAATTTTATGCATAACCAACAAAAACACTCTTAAGACCTCTAGGTCATAATTTTGTTCTTTAAGGATCAAAACTTTTATAAAAAGCTACACACCCCCACATTTTAAAATAATTCAGATTTGGTTTTCTACTGTTCCATGCTTCATAGGGAGAAACATTTGATTTTTTAGATAATACTCTATTATGAATGTGACATGCAGTAAGTAAGGCTTCACCCCATAAATTATTTGGTAATTTAGCATTCAAAAGCATGGCATTGACCATATCTACTAAGATCATATTTTCCCTTTCAACAAGTCCATTATGTTGTGGTGTATAGGGTGCTATCATTTGATGGATTATTCTGTTTTCCTCACAAAATGTAGAAAACTCTTTAGAAAAGTATTCTCCACCTCTATCACTTATAAGAACTTTAATTTGTCTTTCCTTTTGATTTTCTACCATTTTCTTGAATTCCTTGAATTTTTCAAAGGCTTCATCTTTAGTTCTTAACAAGTACACATAGGTAAAACGAGAATAATCATCAATAAAAGTTATGAAATATCTTTTCCCACCCCTTGTTAACATACCATTTATTTCACATATATCAGAATGGACCAACTCAAGTGATTGAGAATTCCTTTCTAATTTAGGAAAAGGCTTATTTGTCATCTTTGCTTGAATACATACTTCACATTTATTTTTATTATTATCTTGATATGAAATATAACCATACTTGCACATATATTTCAAATATCTATAATTTAAATGTCTTAATCTAGCATGCTTACGAAGAGAAGTATATTTAATCATATAAGCAGAAATAACGTTGATTTCATTAATACTGAACTTAAACATACCATCACAGGAATAACCCTTTCCCATAAACATCCCACTCTTAGTTACAATAACCTTATCAAACTCTAAAACAATCTTGAACCTTTTATTGCTCAAGAGACTAGCAGATACAAGGTTTTTTCTAATTTTAGAAACATGAAACACATTGAGTAAAGACAATTTTTGTCCAGAAGTAAAGTACAACTCAATAGTTTCTTTTCCCAAAACTTTGGTAGAATTATGGTTACCCATCAAGACCTCTTCAGGCTTTTTCAATTCTTCACAAGTATTGAACCATGCTTTATTGTTGCAAACATGAACTGTTACATGACACGACAAAGAGATTGATGTCTTCTCCGAAGTGCAGGAGT
>SRLM01001099.1:0-13111 GCA_015708895.1 Populus ilicifolia
TGTCGGTTATACCATATAGTATGGGCTATGAAAGTGTCAAGCAGTTGTTGTACTAATTGTTATACAACATATATCAAGATTAGTCATTTAACAAGCAAAGTATTAAAGAGTGAACAAGATAACAAATATAAAACATGTTAGTATTAAACATTAAAGTCCATATTAAGTTTATACCATACTAATTCTTACACCATTAGTGTAACATTTTCACCTTGACATAATTAACTTAGCTAGACACAATGGAAGAAAGAAAAATGGATAAACAAAATAAGAACATAAATAAGATAAGAGTTAACAAAGCAAAGGAAAGGAAATGAAAGGCATAAACTTGATATTAATGAAAGCAAAACATAAAGAATACAAAGAGAGAAAACAAGAGCATGATCTTGATCTGGACACCAAGATGCCTAAATACATGGCAAATGTCTCCTTTTATAGGCCAAAATTGGGAACTATTGATTTGATGACTAATAATTGATGAGTAGATGGCCAACCCTTGATTTGGTGGCAATCCTTATCTTCTCTTATCTGCCCAAAACGTCATTGATGACGGCAAAATTAGATCCACTTGAAACGTGAAAGTTCTAGGCAATTGTCTCAGCTTTCTTGTGTAAAACATTCAGCTCATTTTGACTTCTAGAACTCCAGATATGGCCAAAATACTGAACAGTGCTCGGGCTAGAGGACAGATTCGGGCTTCTTTGTTGTTGCAATAATTTGGACTTTAAAATGGCCTTTTTAGATCTTGGGCTCCATATGAAAGTTGTAGGCCTGTGTTGTACCTTTCCATCCATATAAAATAGACCTAAATTTGAGATTTATAGCTCCAGATATGACTTAATTACCGAACAGTGTTCCGGTTTGGATTGCACTAACATCTTTTTTCTAAGTTTGATCATCTCTTTGCTTTTGCAATTGAAGTTCTTAAAGTCATCAATCAATCCTTTCATTTATGTGATAGGCTTGCATTTAAAATGGACATTTGCCACAAATTAAAGGTATCTTATACTATTAGATAGATTATTATAAAATGTATTTTAGTTAAGGAGTTATTGATACTTCAATTGCAAAAGCAAAATATAAAACCATGATAAAAATGCACTTTTGAGTACTTATCAATACACTAAATAAATCTTTCTCTCAGCTAACTCCTGACTAGGATGATCTGCTGATTGTAAAAATTCGTTTTCTTTCCTAGGAGTAGATCCACCGAAAACACAAACATTTCTTATATGATGATGACCTGAGGAACTTGTCATTTCTACATACTTCTATATTTGTTGAATGTATGGGTTGAGAACAAATGAAAGGAAGGAAGAGAAGTTTTTACAAATAAGAAATCAAAAAGGCAATCATACCACCTATATATAGGTCGGCTGGAGTCTTACACACACTTTCTCTCACTCTCTTTATTTATTTATGAAAAAGCATGTGTATGTACAGGTATTTATGACTGTGGCTTACATCTTTCCTTGGTTTTACATCCAAGAACTGTTTAAATGCCCTTCATGGGTCAAGGATAGGCTTTCCATCTAGCTTTCTTAAAAATTGGTAAACAAGGTCCTTTTTAGTTAGATTCCCAAAACTAACTCGATCATGTTCTTTATGAAAATAGGGCCATAAATCATGAATTGCACCATGAACATCTCTACTATGATGCCTCTCAAGAGTCAATAGAACATTATCTAAATACCCCTTACTCAGGTCATCCTTAATTAATTGTATTTAATCTTCACAGTTTACATATATCATCCTTAAAGAGTGACATGTTGCATTATATGTCCATTGGGCATATATGTGACAAATTTGTAATCGTTTTACATATATCATCCTATTCTAAGCATGTATAAAATGAAAGAATTGGAATACTCACCTAATAATCGGATATTTGCTTCAATCAGCTAGCGAATATTTTTAGGAATTCCATAATTCATTAACAACCTCAATCTTGCAAGAATGTATTTTTTGTAAATTTAGGAAAGTATTTTTTTAATTTTTCAAGAATGTTGTCCATTTTCAAATGAGAATTGAAGGATAGATTTAAAGAAAGGGGAAAAAGCAAAGAATTGCACAAATATATACACAAATATCAATTATTATAGGAAACTAAAGGACCGACTTAAGTGATAAAGTACCATTATTCGCAATTTGACAGGGGTAAGAGAAACTAGAAAAACAAAAATCACAAAAAAAAAAACACAAAAACAATGTGAGAAAAGAATCAATCTTTATATACAGGATCATCCAATTCAATAGAGTCATTTTCAACTAAAAAATTATCAAAGTAAACTTTCAAGCGATGTCCATTTACCTTAAAAACATTATTATTCTTTGTATTCTTGATATCATATCCCTATATAGATACACATGTTTTCAATAAAAGGAACTCTCCATCTTGACTTAGTTTTCTAGAAAATAAATGGAGTCTAGAATTATAAAGTAAGATTTTTTAACTAACATTGAATGTTTTTTTTAGTATTTTCATGTCATGAAACTCTTTGATTCTTGCTTTATAAATTCTTAAATTTTTATATGCATTATTTCTTATTTGCTCAAGCTCATTTATTTGTGATTTTCGTAATTGACTGGCATCATCAAGGTTTGAATTGAAAGCTTTAATAGCCCAATAAGTTTTATGTTCAAGTTCCACAGGTAAGTGACAAGGTTTTCCATAAACTATTCTATAAGGTAACATACTTAATGATGTTTTATAAGAAGTCTGATAAGCCCAAAGTTTATTATTAAGTCTTAAAGACTAGTCTTTCCTATAAGGGTTCACTATTTTCTCCAAGATTTATTTAATATTCTTATTAGCAAGCTCTATTTTTCCACTTATCTGAGGGTGATAAGGGGTGACAATTTTATTTCTGATATCATATTTCTAAATTAAAGACTCGAATGACTTGTTGTAGAAATATGTTCCACCATCACTTATCATGGCTCGAGGGATTCCAAATTGACTCAAGATATTTTCTTTCAAAAATTTTATTATTGTTTTATGATCATTATTTCAACTTGGAATTGTCTCTATCCATTTTGAAACATAATCTACGATGCCTAATATGTATAAGAAACCAAATGATAGAGGAAATGGACCCATGAAATCTATACCCCAATAGTCAAAGATCTCAATAACAAGAATAGGATTTAAAGGTATCATATGATGTTTGAAATAGATCCAACTTTTGAAATAAATCTATAAACTTAATATGGACTTTAATGTTTGATACTAACATGTTTTATATTTGTTATCTTGTTCACTCTTTAATACTTTGCTTGTTAAATGATTAATCTTGATTTATGTTGTATAACAATTGGTACAACAAATGCTTGACACTTTCATAGCCCATATTGTATGGTATAACCGACACTTGAGCTATGAAAGGAACTTGATTTGTTGTTAACATAAGTTATAATCATGAATGCTTGATGAAATTTACAAGTATTAGCATTAATTGAATAAGATGACTAATGTAATCATGTTAACAATCTATAATTAGATTGGAATCTCCTTTGTGTGTGGTTTCCAATTGAATAATAAGAGTTTATACTATACTTGTTTGATATACCATTAGTGGATCCTCTAACCTTGACATTGTTTGTTATCGTTATTTAATCCTTACTTTAATTTTTCATTTTAAAGTGCTCATCAATTTTTCTTCTTCTTCTTTTTCTTTATTGTTGTTGTTGTTATTATTATTAATATTATTACTATTATAACTACTAGTAGTATTATTAGTATTATTGTTGTTGTTATTGTTACTGTTGATGTTGTTTTATTATTATGATTTATAATTTGTACAAATTATTGTTGTTATTGTTGTTGTTTCATCTCAAAGTTCTCTTCTTCTTCTTCTTCTTCTTTTGTATTATTGTTGTTATTATTATTATTATTACTACTACTACTATTATTAGTATTAGTATTATTATTATTGTTGTTGTTGTTATTACTATTATTGTTGTCATTGTTGTTATTGTATTATTGTTATTTATAATTTGTACAATAACCTCCCTGTGGTTCGACCCCGGTCTTGCCGGGTTATTTATTACTTCGACACTCCTGCACTTAGGAAAAGACATCAATCTTTTTATCATGTCAATGATTGTACATCAAAAGTATCATTAAGTCTCTTATTTTACATATGTATTTATTGTTTTTATTTGGATTTTTATAATAATTGATGTGCTTTTTAGTAATGAAGTTTCTTTTAATGTTTTGCTAGGTTTTTAGAGCTTAAATGAATTATGTCAAAAAAATTAATGTTGGAATTTAGAACAAAAAATTGAAGAGAAATTTTGTTGAAGTTCGAAGCAAATCTTGGTTCAAATAACTGCTCCAAATTTTTCCAAAAAAATCAATTCCATTCCAATCCTAGAAAAGATTATCGTATGATCTATTTGATGTAATCATATTATTCAATAGTTTCACCCACATCTACCTAATGTTTTGTCCATGTTTTATATGTAAAATGCCTTGATATTCTCTTTTTTTTTTTATGTTTTGAAGACACTTTTGGATGAAAGATGCAAAAAGGAGTAAATTAGAGATAATTGACAGATTTGAACTTCAGTCGATATTTTGTGTAGAGCGTGAGTTCTAGAGGTCAAAATGAAGTGATTCTAGTGGCATTAAAAAGCTAACATCCATATCTTTCTATACATCTAAGACAAGAAAATAAAATGAAGAGCATGGAAATCCCAGCTTTCAAATTCAAATCTCGCAATCTACTAGTGTTGACCTTCAGCCATTCAAACTTGAATATCTGGAACTACAGAAGTCTAATTGATGCAAATTGCTATAATAAAATTTAATCCAAAAAAGATGTCTTATAAGAGAGATATGATTTTTAAAGATGACAACTGAATTTTACCAACAAACAGGTTTCATGAAGAAACGAGTCCAAATTACATTCCAAATCTTCTAAACCGATATCCAAGTTTTTATATTAGCAATTTAGCTCCTCTAAGTCAGAGCTTAAAGATTTCATGCAAGGCTATTTCTTTTTTTCAGAAAAAAATAGTTATTAAAGTACTTAAATCTAAACTGCTAACGTAAGGGAGGATTATTTTATAAAATAAAGATTAGGGTTTTCTAGGATATAAAAAGAATGAGAAAAGAGAAGGGAGGCAGCCACCCGAGAGGAGAAAAATACCCCCCTCCTCTAAGAAACTAAAAATTATGCATTCTTCATTCTTTAAGAGCAGTTGTTCAATAGTTATGCAAGGCTAAACTCTATTCTTGGTTGCAAGGACACAACAAACCTTTGGATTTCAAGAATTGTGAGATTTATTCTTCCTTTTATTTTTAGTTTATGTTATGAATGAGTATGATTGTTTTTCTATACATATTTCCTATAATTGTTGTTGATGATTGCTAGAGCGGACTCTAAGTTATTATTGTGAACAATCTACTATTAACTTTAATATCAAAATCGGAGTTGTGATATATGAACTTGTGAAGAAACTAAACTTAATACTTGTGGCGGAACTATATTATTGAACTTAGAGAGAACATTTGAACAAAGTGACACAAGCTATGAACAACTTATATGTTAATCTTGATGAAATAATCTAATTCTTAAAGCTGCCATTAAATTAAGTCATTAGTGCAGACACTTTGATTGTTTGTTGGTTAGGATTAGTTATACGGTGGATTTGTTAATTAATTAACGCTAAGAAAAGATAAAATTTCAAAACATAAACTGTAATTTTTGTTTCAAGGATCGGTTCTAATTTCTGTTGGTGAATGCATGCTTATGACCAAGGTTTGTTTTCTTGATAAATTTTGATTTCAATTGATTTTGTTTGCTAGTTTAATTTCTTCCATGGTTTAGATCATCACAAATCAAAACCCCCCAATTGCATAACGTATAGCATAAAAATCTGAACTAAATCTTCCTTATGGGATCGACCCCTTACTTGCTCTATACTATCTTATGTGTTTTAAGCTAGGGTAATTAATTTGTGCGACCACAATATCATAACAAATTTTGGTTGTTACCATTCAATCTTAAATGCTCATTTTTGGGAGAAAATGAAACTTTTCCTGTAATAATCTCTTCCAAACTTAATGCACATTAAGAAGGTAAGTTATTACAAACTCTAAACATGCACGAAAATGCATTAGGATGGACCATAACTGACATAAAAGGAATTAGTCCTTTAATTTGTACACACATAATTTATTTAGAGAAAAATACTAAACCCTCTAAGAAAATGCAATGAAGGCTAAATCCTAATATGAAAGAAGTAGTGAAAAATAAAGTCATTAAGCTTCTAGATAATGAAATCATTTATCTTATTTCTGACAACAAATGGGTAAGTCTTACCCAAGTTGTGCCCAAGAAGTCTAGAGTCACTGTAATAACAAATGAAAACAATGAGTTAATTCCCACTAGAATTGTTACTAGTTGGCGCATGTGTATTGACTATAGGAAACTTAATTTAATGACTAGAAAAGATCATTTCCCTTTACCTTTCATGGATCAAATCCTAGAAATAGTTGCAGGTCATAAATTTTATTATTTTCTAGATGGCTATTTAGGATACAACCACATTGAAATTGTATTAGAAGATCAAGAGAAGACTATTTTCACATGTCCATTTGGTACTTTTGCATATCGAAGGATGCCTTTTGGATTATGTAATGCACCAGCCACATTTCAAAGATGCATGCTTAGTATATTTAGTGATATTGTTGAACATTTTCTTGAGTTTTTAATGGATGATTTTTCTGTTTTTTGCGATTCATTTAATGATTGTTTGACTAACTTAGAAAAGGTTTTGAGTAGGTGTGAAGAGAAGAATCTTGCACTGAATTGGAAAAAATGTCACTTTATGGTAACAAACAGTATTGTACTTGGTCACATTATTTCATCAAAAGGAATTGAGATTGACAAATCTAAAATTGAGTTAATTGCGAACTTGCCAACACCAAAATCTATTAAAGATGTTAGATCATTCCTAGGACATGCTAGTTTTTATAGAAGGTTTATCAAAGATTTTAGTGTAATATCTAAGCCCTTAAGTAACCTTCTGACAAAGGATAATATTTTTTAATGGACTAAACATTGTGAAAAAGCCTTTGTTAAACTTAAAAACTTGCTTACTTGTGCTCCTATCATTCAACCTCCTAAGTGGTCATTACCTTTTGAAATGATGTGTAATGCTAGTGATTATACCGTAGGTGTTGTTTTGGGACAAAGAAAAGATAAGAAACCTTACGTGATTTACTATACAGGTAAAACTTTAAATAGTGCTCAAATGAATTATACCATCACTGAAAAAGAATTACTTGTAGTAGTATTTACATGTGAAAAATTCAAGTCTTATCTTGTTGGCTCACCTATTGTTGTTTTTAGTAATCATG
This sequence comes from Populus ilicifolia, assembly GCA_015708895.1. Lineage (NCBI taxonomy): Eukaryota > Viridiplantae > Streptophyta > Magnoliopsida > Malpighiales > Salicaceae > Populus > Populus ilicifolia. The sequence goes on from SRLM01001099.1 coordinate 7,370, forward strand.
CAGCATTGAAATATCTTCTTTCTAAGAAAGATTCTAAGGCTAGATTGGTTCGTTGGATTTTTTTACTTCAAAAATTTGATATCACTATCAAAGATAAGAAAGGCAGCAAAAATGTTGTTGCAGATCACTTATCAAGATTGACAACAAATTTAAAAACTAACATCACACTAATCGATGACTACTTTCCCGATGAATCTTTACTTTCTATCTCTACAATGCCTTGGTTTGCTAATATTGTCAATTTTTTATTTCAGGACAATTGCTAGCTCATTGGAATACCTAAGATGAAAGAAAGTTCTTCAACAAAGTGAAGAACTTTTATTGGGATGACCCTTATTTATTCAAATATTTCAAAGATGCATTCCTGACAATGAGGTAAGTAGTGTCATTAAATTTTATTATTCTTAGGCATGCGGGGACCATTTCTCATCAAGAAAGATAACTGCAAAAATCTTACAAAGTGGATTCCATTCTTCCTTTTATTTTCAGTTTATATTATAAATGAGTATGATTATTTTTCTATGATTGTTGTTAATGATTGCTAGAGCGAACTCTAAGTTATTATTGTGAACAATCTATTGCTAATTTTAATATCAAAACCAGAGTTGTGATATATAAACTTGTGAAGCAACTACGCTTGATAATTGGGGTGCAACTACATTATTGAACTTAGGGAGAACATTTGAACAAAGTGACACAAGCTGTGGACAAATTGTATGTTAATCTTGATGAAATAATCTAGTTCTTAAAGCTGCCATTAAATTGAATCATCAGTGCGGACACTTTGATTGTTTGTTGGTTAGGTTTAGTTATACAACGAATTCGTTAATTAATCAACTTTAAGAAAAGATAAAATTTCAGAACATGAACTGCAATTTTAGTTTCAAGGATTGGTTCTAATTTCTGTTAGTGGATGTGTGCTTGCGACCAAGGTTTGTTTTCTTGATAAATTTTGATTTCAATTGATTTTGTTTGCTAGTTTAATTTTTTCCATTGTTTAGATCATCACAAATCAAAACCCCTCAATTGCATAATGTATAACATAAAAATCTAAACTAAATCTTTCTTGTGGGATCGACCCCTTGCCTGCTCTATACTATCTTGTGTATTTTAAGCTAGGGTAATTAATTTGTGCAACACTATTTCAAGCCTAAACTTGCCTTATATTGTGTACATACTTCAACCATCAAACACTCAAGGTTTCAATGTCAATCTTAGCTTAAATAATAGGTACATTTGTATATTTATATGATGCTTTAATTCAGCCCTAAATTAGCCTTAAAATCAGCTCAAGCACAATCCATGATCTTACATGTCCACACAACAAATAACAATTAATTTATTTTAGGTAATCCATTGATCCAAAAAGGAAAGCACATGGATGGAAAGTTGGACGGGATATTGTTACATTATTTTGGGTAAAAAAGAAGAAAGAGATAGATCATAAATAAAGAAGAAAAACATGCACCAAAGTGGTTGCAAAGCTAGCCTGATTTGACTTTTTAGAATACCTGTTTGTGTTTTGCTCATAACTTTTGACTCAGGTGTCCAAATGAGTTTTCTTTAATGATTTGGAAAGGTGACAGAATTTTCTATAAATATAGCCATCTCCAAAAAAAGCTTCTAGAAGGGTCTAAATTGCTGTCCAAAGTTAGCATCATATTTGTGTCTGAATTTTTACTGAAATTATGTTATGTTTTTCTTTATGGATTTTAGTTATTTAGTTTGTAAAACTTATTGTTTCAGTTTGATTCAAGTTATTTTATATTTATTAAAATGTTCTTATATATAATCATGGTTGCTTAATCGTTAGTACTTAAAAGTGTATTGTTTTATTGACACGACGAAAAGATTGATGTCTTCTCCCAAGTGTAGGAGTGTCGAAGTAATAAATAACCCGACAAGACTGGGGTCGAACCACTGGGAGGTTATTTTACAAATTATAAATAACAATAATACAACAACAACAACAATAATAACAATAACAATAATAATAACAATAATAATAATAGTAATAGTAATAATAATAACAACAACAATAAAGAAGAAGAAGAAGATGAGAACTTTGAGATGAAATATTAAACTAAGTATTAACAATGATAATAACAAATGTCAAGGTTAGAGGTTCCACTAATGGTATGTCAAACAAGTATAGTATAAACTCTTATTGTTCAATTGGAAACCATACATAAAGGAGGTTCCAATCAGATTATAGATTGTTAACATGATTACATTAGTCATCTTATTCAATTAATGCTAATACTTGTAAATTTCGTCAAGCATTCATGATTATAACTTATGTTAACAACAAATTAAGTTCCTTTCATAGCTCAGGTGTCGGTTAGACCATACAGTATAGGCTATGAAAGTGCCAAGCATTTGTTGTACTAATTGTTATACAACATAAATCAAGATTAGTCATTTAACAAGCAAAGTATTAAAGAGTGAACAAGATAACAAATATAAAACATGTTAGTATTAAACATTAAAGTCCATATTAAGTTTATACCATACTAATTCTTACACCATTAGTGTAACCTTTTCACCTTGACATAATTAACTTAGCTAGACACAATGGAAGAAAGAAAAATAGATAAATAAAATAAGAATATAAATAAGATAAGAGTTAACAAAGCAAAGGAAAGGAAATGAAAGGCATAAACTTGATGTTAATGAAAACAAAGCATAAAGAATACAAAGAGAGAAAACAAGAGCATGAACTTGATATGGACACCAAGATGCCTAAATACATGGCAAAAGCCTCCTTTTATAGGCCAAAATTAGGAACTATTGATTTGATGACTAATTGATGAGTAGGTAGCCAACCCTTGACTTGGTGACAATCTTTATCTTCTCTTGTCTGCCCAAAACGTCATTGATGATGTCAAAATTATAGCCACTTAAAAATATGAAAGTTCTAGAAAATTGTCTCAGCTTTCTTGTGTAAACAATTCAGCACATTTTGACTTCTAGAACTTCAGATATGGCCAAAATATTGAACAGTGCTCGGGCTGGAGGACAGATTCGAGCTTCTTTGTTGTTGCAATAATTTGGACTTGAAAATGGCCTTTTTAGATCTTCGGCTCCATATGAAAGTTGTAGGCCTATATCTTACCTTTCCATCCATATAAAGTAGACCGAAATCTGAGATCTATAGCTCTAGATATGACCCAATTACCGAACAGTGTTCCGGTTTGGATTGCACCGACATCTCTTTTCTAAGTTTGATCATCTCTTTGCCTTTGCAATTGAAGTTCTTAAAGTCATCAATCAATCTTTTCATTTATGTGATAGGCCTGCATTTAAAATGGACGTTTACCACAAATTAAAGGTATCTTATATTATTAGATAAATTATTATAAAACATACTTTAGTTAAGGAGTTATTGATACTTTAAGTGCAGAATGATGATATAAAACCATGATAAAAATCCACTTTTTAGTACTAAATAGATAGCACCATTCATCTTTGGTCTGTAGGGAGATGAGTTTGAATGTTTAATTTTCCACTTCACAGACAATTTTGTGATCATTTTTCCATTAAAATTCTAGGCATTGGCGGTCACTATATTCTCAAGTGAACCATACCAGCAGATGAAATCTTTCTCAATGAAATACTTAACCACCATTTGAGTTACATGGGCATAAGAGCTGGCCTCCACCCACTTTATGAAGTAATCAATGGCTACTAAGATAAATTGATGCTTATTGCTGGCCTTTGGGTTGATTGGCCCAATCACATCTATTCGTCACATTGCAAACGGCCATGTTGATGTCATATTAAATAGTGGAGCTAGAGGTGCATTTATCTTATCAATATACACTTGACATTTATGACATTTCTTGACATAATCGATGTAATCTTTCTCCATGGTCATCTAGAAGTACCCAGATCATTGCAATTGTCTAGCCATCATATGCCCACTTGCATGAGTTGCACAAATTCCTTCATGAATTTCTTGCAATGATGCCTTAGCTTTGATTTCATCTAGACATCTTAGTAAAGTCCCATTGAATGACCTTCTGTATAGAATTTCTCCATCCAGGTAAAATTCTAGAGCTAACCTTCTCAAGGTCTTCATATCTACTTTAGATGCCCTCAAGGGATACTTTTGATATTAGATAAACTGTTTGATATCATAAAACCATGGGTTCCCATCTATTTCTCCTTCAATTGAACAACAATGAGCTGGAAAATTTTTAATTTCAATGAAGATTGGTTGTACCCTGATTCCGTAATCAGTTTTGACCATAGAAGCTAAGGTTGCCAAAGCATCAACAAACTAGTTTTTGTCTCTTCCTATATGGGTAAAATCTATCTCATCAAAGCCCTTAGTCAGTTTCGAGAGATGTTGTTGATATGGTATCAATTTTTCTTCCTTGGTCTGTCATTCACCTTTCACTTAATAGATTATTAACATTGAATCCCCATAGACATCAACCTTCTTTATTTTCATCTCCAAAGCAGCTTCTAATCCAAGGATACAAGCCTCATATTCAGTAGTATTGTTAGTGCATTCAAATTGTAGTTTGACTAAGATGGGATATTGTTTCTTGTCAAGTGAGATTATTACAGCCCCTGCTCCATTACTAGAAACATTCACTGCCCCGTCAAAATACATGATCCACTAATCATTCTTCTCTTTGTCTTCTTCTACTATCAATACATCCTCATCCGAGAAGTTAAATTTCAAAGGCTCATAATCTTTGATAGCATTATCTGCTATATGATCAACAATTACACTTCCTTTTACAGATTTTCTTATCTTATATACAATGTCATACTCAGCCAACATTACTTGCCATCTTGCTATTCGACTTGACAAGTAGGGTTTCTGAAAGATGTATTTAAGAGGATTCATTTTTTAGATCAACCAGGTGGTATAATACAAGATATATTATCGAAGATGCTTCGTACTCCATACAAGAGCACAACATAGCTTGTCAGTCATAGTATATCTGGATTCACAATCGGTAAACTTCTTACTCAGATAATAGATAGCTTGCTCCTTTCTTTTAGACTCATCATGTTGTCCCAACACACAACCCATTGCTACCTCACTTATTGTCAAATACAAGATCAAAGGTCTTCCAAGCACAGGTGGCATTAACAAAGGTGGATTCTGTAAGTATTGCTTTATTTTATCAAAAGCCTCTTAACAATCTTTTTCCCATGTACCAGGGTTCTTTTTTCAAAGTAATTGAAAAATTGGCTTACATGTTGCTGTTAACTGAGATATAAATCGAGTGATATAATTGAAACATCCTAAAAAGCCTCCTACTTTTTCTTAGTCTTAGGAACTGTCATAGCTTGAATTGCTTTCACTTTGTCAGGATCGACCTTTATTCCTTTATTGCTTATCACAAATCCTAGCAACTTTCCAGACTTTACCCTAAATGTTTTGTTTTGCTTGAGGACTAGCAAAATCTAAGTTGGGGGGTGTGATTGTGCATCAAAAGTATTATTAAGTCTCTTATTTTACATATGTATTTATTGTTTTTATTTGGTCTTTTTATAATAATTGATGTGCTTTTTAGTAATGAAGTTTGTTTTAATGTTTGGATAGGTTTTTGGAGCTTAAATGAATTAATTCAGGAAATTCAACATTGGAATTCAGAACAAAGAATTGAAGAGACATTTAGTTGAAGATTGAAGCAAATCTTGGTTCAAATAAGTTCTCCAAATTTGTCCCAAAAATCAATTCTATTCCAATTCTAGAAAAGAATATCATATGATCTATTT
>SRLM01001099.1:13328-31559 GCA_015708895.1 Populus ilicifolia
ACATGGATGGAAAGCTGGAGGGGATATTTTTACATTATTTTGGGTCAAAAAGAAGAAAGAGATAGCTCATAAATGAGGAAGAAAAAGTGCACCAAAGTGGTTGCAAAGCTGTCCACATTTGATGTTTCAGAACACCTTTCGGTGTTTTATCCATAACTTTTGACTCAGATGTCCAAATGAGCTGTTCTTTAATGATCTGGAAAGGTGACAGAATTGCCTATAAATATGTCTCTAATAGACATCTCGAGAGGAGGCTTGGAAAAGGGTCAAATTGCTGTCCAAAGTTAGAGTCAGATTTGTGTCCGAGTTTTTTCTGAAATTGTGTTGTGTTCTTCTTCATAGATTTCGGTTCTTTAGTTTGTAAAACTTATTATTTCAGTTTGATTCAAGTTATTTCATGTTTGTTGAAGTGTTCTTATATAAAATCATGATTGGCTAATCTCTTTCTTGGATCCAAATCAAGGATGATGGTGATTGAGGTGAGTTCTTTAGGATATGAATGAATCTTAATGTTTATCTTCTTATTTTCTTCATGAATGATTTATTATTGCAAAGAAATTTTAGAAATCATTTAGGTAATGTTATAATCTTGAATTTTTATGCACAAACTTTAGTTTTGGTATAGAGATTGCTTGATTCAATGTCTTACTTAATATGAAAGTACTTGTTCATTCTTAAGCAATAATCAATTTTCATTTTTCTAAACTTCATTGTAATATCTTCCGATCTAATATCACCATCGTTGATATTAGGTTGAGTTATCTTATATATGTTGAAGAAATCACCAATACATCACCATTAAAATTGATTTGGACCAAGTCTTACTTTTTCTTGTCTTCTAAAATCTATTTACACCTTTTCATCTTTGAAAACAAATCCATCAATTATTTTCAACCAAGTTATTGTTAATTTAATTTCTCTTGAGTTTTTTTTTTTTTCCTAGCTTAATTTCCAGATCTAGCTCTCTGTGGATATGACCTCGATCTTACCGAGTTAATTGCTACATCGCACACTCGTGCACTTGCGAGTTAAAATAAGCCGATCATAAAAAGCGGTCAAGCAGTCACCATTGCCCTTTGATATGTGGCTCCAACATTCTTTAACCCTAATGACATCACTTTGTAGCAAAATGTTCCTAATGGTGTGATAAAAGTTGTCTTCTCTTTATCTTCTTTAGCCATTTTAATCTGGTTATAACCAGAGAATCCATCCATGAAAGACTGCGTTGAACTCCTAACTACATTGTCTACTAGGACGTCTATGTGAGGTAAAGGAAAATCATCTTTTGGACTAGCTTTGTTTAGATCCCTGAAATATACACATACTCTGATTTTGTCATCCTTTTTTGGTACTACCACTATATTAGATACCCATTGAAGGTATTTAATAACTTCTAAAAAACTGGCATCCCACTGCTTCTTTATCTCTACCTTGACCTTAAGCACAATTTCTAGGCGAGTTCTTCTTAATTTCTGCTTAATAAGTTTACATCCTTCTATAAAAGGCAATCTGTGCATTACAATATCAATGTCTAAACCAGGCATATCTACATAAGACTAGACAATAATATTTTAAAAGTTGGCTCAACAATTATGAAAAGACCTTTTGTTGATGAAAATGATTCAATAATATTAAAAAGATGATAACAAATGTTGATGAAAATGCTTCAATAATATTTTAAAAGTTGGCTCAACAATTATGAAAAGACCTTATGTTGTCATCTTGAGCCAAGATTTCAAATTAGTTATAAAAACACAAAGCAAATTACAATGCAAAGCACACAGAGTATATAAAAGCGAATATAATTATACATTTAATCATTACTTCTTGAAAACAACTAGGGCTTCTTCAACTAAAAGCTTTTGCACAAAGGCACTGGTTGAAGCCTCTTCTAGAGAATGGACAGTTAACTAAGGTAACAATTCATCTTCTTTTGTTGTTTTTTGCTCATCATCACAGTTCCAGCCTTTCCCTTCACCTTCCTCTGCATTGTTGATATCCATGACAACAAGTTTCTCTTCTAAGACTTCCATCATGTTTTCAAGTTTCATCACATATGCTGACTTTGGAAAAGAAATATGGATAGGTGGGATTACAATGTCTTCTTCCTTTGGCTTTCTTCCTTCTATTCTAGCCAATCTTCTTTCTCACTTTATCCTAGTAGCTCTTTTGTGATCATCTTTCTTAGGCTTAAAGCCAAGCCCAAACCTCTGATCAACAGCCTTAATTTTCATCATGTTGACTCTTTTAAGATTTCCAATAATTGGATCATTCTCGAATGGTAGCCCATGTTTTAAAAAGCATTTAGCTATCATTCTAGTAGTATCAGAAATAATTGGTCTTCTCAACACTATATTCTCTAGTACCCATTTGGTATTCATAATCTCGAAGGCATGGAGATTTCTATCTTTACAATCTTCTGCTTCAATATAAGGGACCGCCACATTCTTTATCATAGAAAAGGTTTCTTCTACATTAACTTTCACTAGAGTACCATTGATAATATACTTCAGACATTGGTGTAGAGATGATGTCACAGCCCTAAAGGCGTGTATCCATGGCCTTCCTAATAACATGCTATATAAAGGATAGATATCCATCACTTGTAAGGTTATTAAAAACATTTAAGGCCCTACAAACAATTCAATGTTAATGGTCCCTATCACCTGTCTAGGGAAACCATCATATGCTCTAGCTGTCACAATACTTGGCCTTATATGAGTAGCATCAATTGGCATCTCATCTAATATATGCCTTGGTAGCACATTCAAAGCTGAACCATTATCTACAAGCACTTTGCTGATCAGACAGTCCTTATATTTCACAATGATATACAAGGGCTTGTTATGCCCAGTCCCTTCCGGGTCTAGCTCATCTTCAGTGAAGTGTAAGTAATTAAAGGCTTGAATTCTTCCCACCAAATGTCCATTGTATCCTGAGTAATATCTTATGGCACATATGCTTTATTTAACACCTTTTGCAACCCTTTACGGTGTAACTCAGAACTCAAGATAAGTGACATTAAAGAGATTCTGGCAGGAGTTTTCTTCAATTGATCTACCACACTATACTCACTATGCTTCATCAACTTTAGAAATTCATTAGACTCCTCTTCACTTATACGTTTGTTCACTTTCATATGTTTAAAAGCATCAACTATTTCTTTTCTTTTAGCTTTCCTCTACCTCTCTAATTCTTTTAGTGCAAAACACTGACAACTTCAAGTTAAACCACCGATTTCAGTATGGAAGATAGGAGTAGGATTTTTAATGTTGAAAACATACCCATAATTGTAAGGCATTGTGCCATAACTTCCATTATTGGTGCATATAGGCTTGGTTAGGATTAGTTTTGGTGGACCACCCATAGTTGGTTGGAGTCTACAAACCTTTTTTTTCTCCTAACAGCCTATCATCCTAACTTCACTATTTTCTTCTTCACTTTCTATCCGTATCATGCTGAAAATTAGCATTCTTTTCACTTCTTGGTGAAATTATTCACAATCATCAATGTGATGTCCCACCTCGCCATGAAACTTACAGTAATTATTTCCATTCATTACTGGTTCAAACTCAGATAAATATCCAGACTATACCATTATACCATATAGTTTTTCCATGAAAACCTTCAAAGCTCTTTTCTTTTTACCCTTTACTCCTACAGCATTCACCCCTCCACTGCTTATAACATGATTGGGTAAATGGTTGGAATTCACATTCGGTGCATCATCAAAAGTTATCCATCCAACTTTTATCAATTGTAGAAGCTTGTTTTTAAATGTGTTACAGCTTTCAATGTTATGCCTAGCCATGCCAGCATAATACTCACATGTCATATCAAGCTTATACCAATTTGGGTATGGAGATTGTAGTGGGGTTAAGGTAACAGGGGCCACTTGCCCAATACTCAACAACTTTGAATACATTTCTCCCAATGAAAGTGGTAATGGTGGCAATCGTTCTTGGGTTCTTTGAAAATTCCTTCTTGGAGGATTAGCAATCTGGTTACTTTATTGGTCATTTGGTTGGTTTAGTTGGTTGGTAAGGAAAGGTTTAGTGAAGTTTACACTTACAACTTATTGGTTAGGTATTTGGAAGTTATAATGATGGTAGTTTTTCTTCTTACCCTTGTACCCTCCTTCCATATTGTTCACCTCGGAATCCTTCTTTTTCCTAGTAAAGCTTTTCTTCTCAGTAGCCATCTCAAAGCGTATTCTCTTACAATCTTTTTGTTGCCCTTCTTCATGACTAACAAGCTTGACCTGTCTAGGGCTACCTCCATGTTGAATTTATACTGCTCCACAAAAGCTTTGACCAATTATTTCCACTTTCTAATCTTTGTATTATCTAGCCTTGTATACCAGCTTAACACTAATCCAGAAAGACTGTCTTGAAAGAAATGGATGAGAAGTTTCTCATCATTTACCACTTCTGCCATCTTATTACAATAATATTTAAGATGAGTGACTGGCATTTAGTTTTAATATACTTGATAAATTCTGGTACCCTAAATTTTTTGGGTACAACTACATTTGGGACTAAACACATCTCTGCAGCATGAACGAGATCATATAAGTCTGCCCCTTCGACTGCTCTTAATCTTTCTTCTAAAGCTGTCAATTTATCATAATTAACATGTTTAGAGTATCTCATCCTATATGAGTCATCAGTTGCCAAGTTTACAGTTGGCACTTGTGCTGGTAGAACATTGATAGTGAACTGATGTTCAAATGAAGAAGGATTTGCCCCTAAATTTTAAGAAGTGAATACAAAAGGAGCTGCTGGCATAGATACAGATGGAGTTGCAACTGCTAGTTGAGTAGAGGTATCCTCTCCAGACTTGGATACCAAGGTCTGCTCAAGTAGACTTGTAAGTCGTGTGATATCATTTTTCATGCTCTCTAACTCCCTTTAATAGTGAGCCTCTAGATGTGCTCTTTCTTCGTTCTCCATTATCTTTCTTTGTAGTCGAGTGTAATGAATTTTATAGTCTTTTCGGGGACCTATATTTCAACTTGAATGAATGCAAGTAAAATGAATGAAATGCATAAATGGATGCAAAATGTCATATGGATGATGTATGCTTGTTATTTCTTTTAGGTTTTCCTTTAACTTGTGATGAGGAACAGACTAGATCAAATTCTTTTAAGAAAGTTCTCACTGAGGACTCCAAACCTACAGGAACTTGAATCGATTTAGGGAAGAAATTTTATGCCATAAATCCATATCAAAATAAACATTTCTCATAATGAAAAGATGAAATTATCTTTTATTGGTTTACAATATTAGAATCACAACAAGTCAATCTTTCCAAAGCCTTGGACTGTCATATGCTGCGATCTCATTAATTCCATCTCTGATTAACCCAAAAAACTAATGGAATTCATTTCTAGTTATTGGCTCACCATTTGCTATTTGTTGGGCTATGCTTCTTAACCCTGAAGCTTAATTCTTGGCATCATCTGCTTGTACATAATAACGCATAGCTTCAGAAGCCCAACATTTTGCTTCTTCTTTTTTTCTGTATTTTCTTTTTTTGATGATAAGGTTTGCTCAATGGAAAGCAATTGGTCCACCTACTCATCTAAATTGGCAATTACTGTATCTTGATTTTGACACTATTCTTGAAGTGATTTATTTGCCTCTTCTAACTTTAATGTCATTTCTTCGTATTTTGATGCTCTTCTAACCCATCTCTTCATATTGACATCTCGCTTCCTCTTATCTTCTGACAAAAGTACATATTTTTCTTGTAGCTACTGGAACTCAAGTTGTTGATGTTGTACCTGAGTTGACAAGTCATCCTTTTCCTGTTTTGTGATAGCCAATGGTTTTTCTCTAATGGCTAGATTAGATGCTAACTTTCTTTTTTTAGGCCCTAACTCTTCCACTTCAGCATTCAAATTTCGTGTATGTCTTCAGCAAACGGAATCAAAGACCTAGATGGCCCTTCAAATGGAGGAACTTTTTATCCTTTCCCTCTCTTCTTTTGCCATATTGGATATCCTTTAGTTGTTTTTACTTCTACTCTCTTAGCAGAAGTAACCCTCACAGGATGTTTCCATGCCTTTTTCACTGACTCTAATAATTTCTTTGAGGTCTAGAAATCTTTATAAAATGTTACCAGTTCGGTAGTCCTTGGAATAAACTGTTCAAATCCAAACTATTATAAAACCATGTTAAGACAATAACTAATACAGTAATGGGCTCCTATCAACGGGGCCTATAGGTACTCACCATAATATGCCAGATAAGATTTGAAGTAAGAATATCGACTCCTCTAATGAAATTGAGTTTTACTCATACTCAAAAACATTGATTCCCATGTAGTTCTTCCTACTTCATGCAAATGTTTTCCAGCAAAATTCTCCAGCTTAGAATAAAGATGCCATAGGGTACCAACCAAACCTGAAATCTTCCCCTCAATCATGTGACTCACAGTCTAGACAAACAACAACTACAAGCAACATCTTAAACGACCCTTTCTGGCTTTTCTACAATAATTAAAGGATGAGAGAGTTTCTACCAATATTGCTATAGGAGGATTAATTTTAAGGGTCACCACATTTTTAAATACATTAACAGCCTTAAAATCGATCATTCCCTCAGTAGATGGGAAAAGAATCAAACCATATATGCCCAAGGCCAAAATTCTCAATCAAATTTCATTGCTTTCATCATGTAATCTCCTCTTGAATATGGCTTTTAGTTCATTCCAAAACCAACCCTGGCTATTTCCTCGTTTAGTTGCATGTGAGTTTGCTAATTTATAATCTATCTGGGTAATCCAAGCAAAGTTAGAAAATGCATGCTCTATAGGTGTGTAAAAAGTATTCCTTTTTTGACTTGGGACAATTTAGCAAAGATTCATACTCCTCGATAGTAGGAGTCATATCCACAGTATCAAAAGTGAAGCACCGATATTCTGGATCCCAAAAACCTATCATGGCCTGAAAACAAGTATGTTGGACCCTAATTTTTAGTAAATATGACAAGTCCCCATATTGTTTTTGAAAATCGATCTGATCATGAACGGATAACATTTCCCAATAGTCTAGTAGTTGTCCTGTACCAAGTGGTCTGTCATCTAATTTAACTTGTGTTGGTAATTGAGGCTGAAATTTTGATGGCAAACAATCCCCTTCATCATGTTGGCTCAATTCTGATCTGGTAAAAAATTCCTCAATAGTATTGGTTTTTTCCATCTCACACTTCCTATAAGGATCGATGGATATAATGAGAATATGGAATGTATATAAAAATGTATGTTAATGCATTAACATTTATTTGTGTCTTAAAGGGTACATCCTACTTGATAGGACTTAACTTATAAGGTTTGGCTCAATTTATTATATCCTTAAAAAAGTGATTTGGTTCTTAGATTGCTCAAATTACTCGTGAAGTAATCAGTCTCTTAACCTTATACAACATGAGTATGGGAAAAAATTCCACAATAGCCGTTGTATAGGGTGAGTTACAATCCAAGTGAAAGTCCAAATGAGCATCAATGGACATAAGTCACACTTGCCACTTGAATCTTTGTTTTCTAATCTTAAAAAGAACGAGCTCAAGTCCAGAGCTTTTATGGGTTCACCGTGAAGCGTGTGAATACACAAATAAATATCATGCATGCATATGGAAATATGGAAAATTGAAAAGAATTATAGTAATAAATAATGTAAATGAAATGAATGCCAAAAATAAATAGCAATAAGAAAAAGCATATGAAAAGCAAACACAAGCAGTTGGTTCAACCCTAAATCCCCACTGGAGTCGTCATTCTATCGCTACACGACGTCCAGCGACGACTCCACTCTTTTTTTTTATTTGTTTTAACAAAAAGAATAAATGTTTTTTTTCTTGATTGGGGGAAATAGAGATTTTATTGGAGTCGCCATTTAGTAATTGGAGGGAACTAGAAATCCAAAATTAGACACTAGTTCTAGAGATTCAGGTACTATGTTAGTTATGATTAAGGGAAAGTAGACACCGCCCTTAAAAATCCTTTAAGAGAAAAGTTACTCTTACTTGTATGTTTTTTATTTGATTTAAATGCTATTATATTTTGAGCTTATTAGCAAAAAAATTTAAGATGGTTAACATCGGTCCCTAAAAATAGAAGACACATTAAAAATGACATTAGTCCCTAAAACTAGGAGACTTTGTCTAAAATGTCGATGTTTGTCTCTAAAAAGAAGAGTTGCGTCTGATTTACCAAAAGAAATAATAATGGACATAATCCATATTTGGTATTTAAATTTCTGACATCAGTCCTTTTCTGTAAATAAAAGAGACGTGTCGATAAATAATATTTATTTTATAAAACAAAAATCATTTTGATATCATTGAGAAATGGGTATATTCATTCTTGAGAATCAGGTTTTGACCCATGAACAATAACATGATAAAATGGGTGTTAGACCCGCGTTGTTATTTATTTTAATTTTTTTTTTACATGCAAAAATTTGCAAGTATTTATATATAAAAATATCAAAAATACCATAAACAATTACCTGAGTGCTACTGTATAAGTAAAAGACTGAAATATCCTTGGATTTCTCTGAAATTTATGAAAATGCTACTATTGGTGGTGGCAAAATTTTTCAACGAGATTCCAGCCAACAGATGGTTGATTCTGGTAGATCTGAGGACAAGGATTCTGATGGTGGTGGTCTCGTCGGCCGTTGATGGCTGATGAGAGAGAATCGTCAACTTGAAGCTTGGTTGGCCAATGACTGTCGTGACCTTTTTCCGGCCAGATTCGACAGTGACAACATGTAAGACGGCCGGGGTTTTGCTTCAGAGGAGGTGATGCACCTTTCTGTGGTGGTTTGGCCGCTTAAAATGCCAGAAATGGAAGATTGAAGGAGAGAGAGAGAATCACCAGGGAGATGAGAAAGGGGCTTTGAGATTTGCTACGATGCAAATGGAAGCATAGTGCAGTAGTGTGTCTGAAGCCTGTGAACCATTGGATCGCGGATGAACAGATCATGCGGTTATGATTGGCTTTATCTACAAGTTGATCAGATAGTCAGGATGAGCTGGGCTATGATCTGGTGTGTTGCGGTGTACCGAGTGTTTGGTACACCTGATGACATGGCACAACAAGAACAAAGAGCAGATTATTTTAAAGGCTAAGATGGATTTAGGGTTTAATCCGGTATGGTAAAGCGTATTGTATACTAAAAAATTAAAGGCTTAGATTTAAATACTATTAAATCTAACAGTTAGGATATTTTTGGTATTTTTCAAATTATTTTTTTAAAAAATCAATATCATGCTTGTGTGAAGAAAAAGTAGAAAAAAAATGAATAGTATTAAATAGTAATACAAATAGTAAGTTCGAATTCAAAATTCTCTTCTTTTCTTTTTTTTTTTCCTTGTTGGCTTGGTTTCATTGGCTATTTATAGCCAATGACAGGGGACAAGGAATTATAGATTGTACAAAATAATCATGGATTGTGTAATATTTTCAATATACAGCTGCACCGCCTACCATCGACATAAATCCTCCACCTACTGTGACAAAAATTGTATTATTTTTTTGTTTTATTATATACAATAATAATATTTATTTATAGGGGTAAAATTAAAAATTCAAATCAGTAATATAAAAAGCTTTTCAACCGCTAAAAATCAATTTAAATTACAAAAAAAAAATCTTTATACGGGTACCAACTCAGTGGACCTGGTTTTTTGACCAAAAATAGCCCGAAACTCATTTTTCTTCGCGGTCGACATCGTCGGATCCATAATGACCCAGTGGACTCGATCTTAACTGAAAATGATGATTTTGACCCGAAACAGCCCAAAACTTATTTTTCATCGCGGTCGACATGATGGGACCTGTATTGACTCAGTGGACTCGGTTTTGACAAAAAATAACGGTTTTGACTTGAAATGGCCCGAAACTCATTTTTATCCCAGTCGACATCATTTAACCCATATTGACTTGGTGGACTCAATTTTGATCAAAAGATGCAGTTGACTCAAAAAAATACATTTTAAACTCTTTTTTTTATGAATAATAAAATAAAAATTTAGTGAATCCAAAATTGGGTTACAACAAAGCTATTACTTTATTTTTTACATTTCATTTACTTTTATTTGCAATCTCTTTTTCTTTTTCTTTTTCTTTTTCCTTTTTCCTTTTCCTTTCTTTTCATATTCATATAATTGTTATATTATGTTTTTTCATCATGGCTAATGTTGAAGATATAGAGGGTGAAAGGAATGTTCAAGGTAATGGACTTCCACAATTCAATGATCAACCTAATTTTCGAGCTCTTAAAGAGTATCTTCATCCAGCTAGACAAGGTACACCTTCATGTATTATCTTGCTTCTAAACCAATAAACTTTCAATTTCAAACTGGGCATGATCTAACTTCTTTCCAAATATCATGGTATGGATTCTAAAAATCCATATATACACATTAAGGACTTTAAAGAGATATGTAATACTTTATTGATAGAACATGCACCAAGGAAACTATTCAACTTAAATTGTTCTCATTCTCTCTAAAGGATAAAGCCAAGCTTTGACTAAACTCCCTGCATCCTAGGTCTATAGGTACATAGAGGGAAATGCAAGTTGAATTTTTGAAAAAAATACTTCCCCACTCCTAGGACGATAGCCTTACAATGTCAAATGATGAATTTTTCTTGTAGTCTAAATGATTCATTTCACCAAGCTTGGAAAAGGTTCAAAAACTTGTTAAATGGATGCCACTATTATGGTTTTGAGATATGGAGGTTAGTGAGTTTCTTTTAGAACTCTCTTACCGCACATTTTAAAAAGCTAGTGTCAACCATTTGTAATGGTGAGTTTCATGACAAAGAACAAAGTGAAGCCTTCAATTTTTTTGATCAATTGGCTAAAAACACTAAGCAATGAGAGACCTCTATCCTACTTCATGTTGAGTCTAGAAACACCATTTCTCATTCAAGTGGTAAGTTCCAATTAAAAGAGACTAATGACCTTAATGTTAGATTAGCCTTATTGATTAGAAAAGTACATTCTCTTGAGCTTAAAAAAGTACATGTTATGAGTGAACAATAAGAGTATAGTTATGTTGTGTGTGAGAGCAAAGGGCATAGGACAATTGAGTATCTTACCATTACAACCTTTAAGGAAGTGCTATATAGCAAGCTTCTTATTCAAGTAATGTTAAAAAGCTTTTTTGAGACCAAGTAGGCAATCCCTACTATGATATAATTCTAGAAGGAGGAACCATCCAAATTTTGGATGGAGAAATAAGAGCTCTTCGATACCTCAAACATTTCAACCTTCACTCCAACCATTTCATGCTCCCACACATAACATGTATCAACCACCTCATAAGAGATCCCTAGAGGATACTCTTCAATAATTCATGCAAACATGAGGAATTAACAACAAAGCTTACAAACTTCAAGAGTAGACCAATAGGATCTTAGATGATGATTAGTACTCAAAAGTGCATTTTTATCATGGTTTTATATCATCATTTTGCACTTAAAATATCAATAACTCCTTAAGTAAAATACGTTTTATAATAATCTATCTAATAATATAAGATACCTTTAATTTGTGGTAAATGTCCATTTTAAATGCAGGCCTATCACATAAATAAAAGGATTGATTGATTACTTTAAGAACTTCAATTGCAAAGGCAAAGAGATGATCAAACTTAGAAAAGAGATGTCGGTGCAATCCAAACCAGAACACTGTTCGGTAATTGGGTCATATCTGGAGCTATAGATCTCAGATTTAGGTCTACTTTATATGGATGGAAAGGTAAGACATAGGCCTACAACTTTCATATGGAGCCTTAGATCTAAAAAGGCCATTTTCAAGTCCAAATTATTGCAACAACAAAGAAGCCCGAATTTGTCCTCCAGTTCGAGCACTGTTCAGTATTTTGGCCATATTTGGAGTTCTAGAAGTCGAAATGAGCTGAATTGTTTACACAAGAAAGCTGAGACAATTGCCTAGAACTTTCATGTTTTCAAGTGGCTCTAATTTTGACGTCATCAATGACGTTTTGGGCAGACAAGAGAAGATAAGGATTGTCACCAAGTCAAGGGTTGGCCATCTACTCATCAATTAGTCATCAAATCAATAGTTCCCAACTTAATATAGACTTTAATGTTTAATACTAACATGTTTTATATTTGTTATCTTGTTCACTCTTTAATACTTTGCTTGTTAAATGATTAATCTTGATTTATGTTGTATAACAATTGGTACAACAAATGCTTGGCACTTTCATAGCCCATACTGTATGGTATAACCGACACCTGAGCTATGAAAGGAACTTGATTTGTTGTTAACATAAGATTAAAGTTATAATCATGAAAGGAACGTGTGGTTTCCAATTGAACAATAAGAGTTTATACTATACTTGTTTGAAATACCATCAGTGGAACCTCTAACCTTGACATTTGTTATTATCATTGTTTAATCTTTACTTTAATATTCTATCTCCAAGTTCTCATCATCATCGTCATCTTCTTCTCTTTCTTTATTAATATTATTATTGTTGTTGTTGTTGTTGTTGTTGTTATTTATAATTTGTACAATAACCTCCTTGTGGTTCGACCCCGGTCTTGCCGGGTTATTTATTACTTCGACACTCCTGCACTTGGGAGAAGACATCAATCTCTTTGTCGTGTCAAGTTTTTGGTGCCGTTGCCGGGGAGGTAAGCTTTGTATAAATTATAATATTTATTTTATTTTCTCTTTTCACTTTTCTTGTATATAACTTTGTTTCTTTTCTCTTGTTTTTCCTTCTTTTATTTTCCTTTTCCTTTTAATCTATTCCTACACGTGCATGAGAGTGTGGTCACGTACATCAAGTGGTAGACTTTGTAGGGTATCCTCATCATTTTCAGAAAATATGGCTGAAGAAGATAATCAATCACTTCATAATGAGAATAATGAGAATAACCGTGCTAGAACACTTAGAGACCACATGAATCCAACAAGAACAAGTGCACCATCATGCATAGTTTTTCCTCCCGATGCATCTCATTTTAATTTTAAGCCAGGCATTATTCAACTTTTACCTTCTTTTCATGGTTTAGAATTGGAAAATCCATACTTGCATTTAAGGGAATTTGAGGAGGTTTGCAACACATATAATAATCTAAATTGTAGCATGAACACCATCAGATTAAAGCTTTTTCCTTTTTCATTAAAAGATAAAGCTAAAACATGGCTACAAAATTTGAGACCAGGATCCATTCGTGCTTGGGATGAAATGCAACAACAGTTTTTAAAGAAGTTTTTCCCATCTCATAGAACAAACTCTTTCAAAAGACAAATCACCACTTTCACTCAAAAACCAGGAGAAACATTTTACCAATGTTGGGATAGGTATCGAGACTTACTTAGTACTTGTCCTCATCATGGTTTTGAAACATGGAGATTGGTTTCACATTTTTATGAAGGGTTAACGCCTAAAGATAGGCAAATGGTTGAATTGATGTGCAATGGAACTTTTGAAGATAAAGACCCTGATGAAGCAATGGAGTACTTAGACTTATTAGCTGAAAATGCTCAAAATTGGGACACCGCGGGTACTTATGAGGCACCGAGTAAAACTCAACCTCATACATCTAGTGGAGGTATGTACAACCTTAGGGAAGATCATGACCTTCAAGCCAAGTTTGCATCTTTAGCTAGAAAAGTCGAGGCACTAGAATTGAAAAAGAGTGGTCAATTAAAATCTGTTGAAAACATTGCATGTCAAATATGTGAAACAAATGAACACTCAACAGATAACTGTCCAACCTTGCCTTCTTTTAAGGAATGTCTCCATGAACAAGCCCATGCTTTAAACAGTTTCCAAAGGGCTAACCACAACCCATACTCACAAACATACAACCCTGGTTGGAGAAATCATCCAAATTTTAGTTGGAAGAGTGAGAACAACAATGCACAAACTTCACAACCACCATTTCAAGCACACCATAATTTCCAAAATTCTCATGGATATGCACCTCCTTATGCTCCACCTTCTAGAAGAAATCTTGAGGAAACATTGCATGCATTCATTGAAAAGCAAGAGACAATCAATACTCAACTTGCTCAAAACATGACAGATTTTAAAGATACTCTTGCAAAATTAACATCTGCTCTCAGTTTCCAAGAGAAAGGTAAGTTTCCATCTCAACCACAACAAAATCCCAAGGGGCAATACAATGCAAATGCAAGTAGTTCTGGAAGCCAACACATGGATCAAGTCAAATCAGTCACTACTCTTCGCAGTGGTAAGGTTATTGAAAAACCTTCTCTTGAACCTTATGAGAAAGATGATGAGTCAATCTCTGAGGGTAAGGAAGAGGTTGAACCTGAAAATTGCAAAGAAAAGACTGATTCTCCGCCAGCACTTCCATTTCCTCAGGCCATGACCAAACAAAGGAAAGTCAATCACAACTCTGAAATTTTTGAAACTTTCAAACAGGTAAGAATCAATATACCTTTGCTGGATGCTATTAAACAGATTCCTTCCTATGCTAAATTTTTGAAAGATCTATGCACTGTGAAGAGGAAACTGAATGTGAAAAAGAAAGCCTTTCTAGCCGAACAAGTAAGTGCTATTCTTCAGAACAATAATGCTTTGAAATATAAAGACCCTGGTTGTCCTACAATTTCTTGCTTTATTGGAGAGCATAAAATTGAAAGAGCCTTACTTGATCTTGGTGCTAGTGTGAATTTACTTCCATATTCAGTTTTTCAGAGTCTCAATCTAGGTGAGTTAAAACCAACTTCTATAACTCTTTTACTTGCTGATAGATCTGTAAAAGTGCCTAGAGGAATAATTGAAGATGTGTTAGTACAAGTCGATAAATTCATTTATCCTGTGGATTTTGTTGTCTTGGACACACAACCTGTTGAGGCATGTAATTCATTTCCTGTTATTTTAGGACGTCCGTTTCTTGCAACTTCTAACGCATTGATTAATTGTAGGAATGGACTGATGAAGCTATCATTTGGAAACATGACATTGGAGATGAATATTTTCAACATTTGCAAGCAACCTGGAGATGATAATGATTTACAAGAAGTAGATCATATTGATGAATTAGTTTATGATCAACTTGAATCTACTTTAAGTAAAAATGAGTTCGATGAACCGGAAGATTTGCAAATGATTTAT
Organism: Populus ilicifolia; assembly: GCA_015708895.1. NCBI lineage: Eukaryota > Viridiplantae > Streptophyta > Magnoliopsida > Malpighiales > Salicaceae > Populus > Populus ilicifolia. The sequence goes on from SRLM01001099.1 coordinate 28,472, forward strand.
TCTAAGGAAGAAATCACGGATGAAAAAGGCACCGAAAATGTTGATGTAGATCTTTTGTCATCAGTGACAAAAGATTTGACATCTGGCATCACACCAATCGATGATTACTTTCCTAACGAATCCTTACTTTCTCTTAATCCAATGCCTTGGTATGATAAAAATATTAATTTTCTTGCTTTAGAAGATTTGCCAGCTGATTGGAGTACTAAAGACAAAGAAAAGTTTTTGAACGAAGTGAAGAACTTTTATGGTGATGACCCTAACTTATTCAAATATTGTCCTGATCAAATATTTCAAAGATTCATTCCCGACAATGAGGTAAGTAGTGTCATTAAACTTTGTCATTCTGATGCATGTGGAAGTGATTTCTCGTCAAATAAGACTGCTGCAAAAATCTTTCAAAATGGATTTTATTGGCCCACCATGTTCAAAGACACGCATGCATTCTGCAAAACTTGTGAAAATTGTCAAAAAGTTGATACTGGTCAAAAAGTTTTGTTTTATAATTCTCAACTCTATGCAGCCCCTAGAAAGCTAAGATCAAGATGGAGGAATTCTTATGGGGCCTGTGATATTGAGAATTCAATGAATGACAATGATTTTAAGGAAAATGAACATCGTTTGAAAGCTTACTTTGATAATTTTTCTAGTGAAAATGAATCAACTGGTTTGAATGATTTTGTAGATAAAGGTTGATTATTTTATTTTTCTCACATTGTTTTTGTGTTTCTTTTTGAGTGATTTTTGCTAGTTTCTCTCACCCCGGTCAAATGGCGGATAACGGTACTCCGTGACTTAAGTCGGTTCTTTCAGTTTCCCATAATAACTGATATCTGTATATACATTTCTGCAATTCTTTGAATCTCTTTTCCAATTCTCATTTGAAAATGGACACTAATCTTGCAAAATTGAAAAAGTATTTTCCCGCTCTGCCTTAGAATGCGATTACAAAAATTTACCGTGCTAGATGTGCAAGACTGAGATTGTTAATGAATCATGGAATTCCCAAAGATATTCGCTGGTTGATTGAAACAAAAGTCCGATTATCAGGTGAGTCTTCTAACTCCTTCATTTCACACATGCCTGGAATAGGAAAAAGCACTTTTGCAAAGAAACGTCGTGCAAAACGACTGGAAGTTTGTCATCGATGTGCTAGATGGACTTGTAATACACAATGTCGTTCTTTAGGAATGGTATCTATAAATCGTGAAGATAAAATACAATTCATTAAGGATGGCTTGAGTAAGGAGTCTTTAGATAACCTTTTATTGACTCTTGAGACACATCCTAGTGGAGATGTGCATCGTGCAATTCATGATTTATGGCCACTATTTCATAAAGAACATGATCGACTTAGTCTTGGGAATCTGACTAAAAAAGACCCTGTTTGCCAGTTTTTAAGAAAATTGGATGGGAAGCCTATCCCCGACCCATAGAGGGCGTTTAAGCCGTTCTTGGACGTTAAACCAAGGGAAGATGTGAGCCACAATCACAACTACCTGTACATACACATGTTCTTTGTGTCTTTTGGTTTTATTATTGTGTTTTGTTGTTACTTATATTTGTTTTACTGTGTTTCAGGTTTGTCAGTGTTTGTTATTTCAGGTGATATCTTCTATACTCTATCTTTCTACCTTTAAACATTGAGGACAATGTCTTGTTTTAGTTGGGGGGAGAGGGTAGTAGTTAAAAAAAAAAAACTGTGTTTTGTATTTCATAAAGCATGTGCAAAATGATTGTTACTATGATGGTAGAGTAAGGAGAATCTTTTATGACTCTTGAGACGCATCTTAGTAACCATTCGTAACAAGGTATATCATAATATTTCTTGAAATATTTAGATTTACAAACTCTTGCATTGTTATCACTTAAGTCTGCTCATATACTTATTTAACATGTATTCTTAAACCTTAATTTACACACACACACTTCAACATATGATTGTGGGTTGCATATTGGATTATTACATTATTTATGTTCTTTTGTTAAAGGTAACAACTAAGGGAAAGGGATAGTATATAATTAAAAATAAATAAAAAAAAGAAAAAATAATAATAAAAGAAAAAAAAGAAAACAAAAATGATAATAATAAAAATGTAGATAAGTTTGGTTTCGTAGCCTCCTCAACCTAAGCAATTAAGCCCGAAGGGGTGTTTTAACACCTAATACCCTAAAGTCAACTGACTTGGGAGCTATTGGCCCAACGCTTGTTACATGGGTTGAGGAGAAAAGCTTAAGGGAATCAAACATTGCACTATCTACATATCAGTATCTGCGACCCGAGTTACTAAGCTCGTAGGGGTGTCTTAACACCTAATGCCCTAAGACCAACTGGTCTGGGAGTCATTAGCTGAAAGCTCGTTACATGGGTTAAAGATGCATGGTGTTTTAAATTATTGTATATTACAAAAAAAAAAAAAGACAAAAATAATAATCCCAACCCAAGGAAGTTAACCTTAAACATTAGAACAAAAATTTTGTTTTCTTCCAAGAAAAGCCCCATAATTATGTGTTGATACATTGAGCACAAAAGAAAGGTTTATGAATATCTTGTTAAGAGGAATTGAGTAGGTTTATAAATATAACAAGAGTTTGTTTATCAGGATAGAGTAACGGAAGTTAAATGATGAATACCTTGTTTTGTGGAATTTGCAAATTTCCTTTCTATTTTAACGCTTTGATTACTAGGGACTAGTAATAAGCTAGTTGGGGGGTGTGATTAGTACTCAAAAGTGCATTTTTATCTTGGTTTTATATCATCATTTTGCACTTAAAATATCAATAACTCCTTAAGTAAAGTACGTTTTATAATAATCTATCTAATAATATAAGATACCTTTAATTTGTGGTAAATGTCCATTTTAAATGCAGGCCTATCACATAAATAAAAGGATTGATTGATGACTTTAAGAACTTCAATTGCAAAGGCAAAGAGATGATCAAACTTAGAAAAGAGATGTCGGTGCAATCCAAACCGGAACACTGTTCGGTAATTGGGTCATCTCTGGAGCAATAGATCTCAAATTTAGGTCTACTTTATATGGATGGAAAGGTAAGACATAGGCCTATAACTTCCATATGGAGCCCA
>SRLM01001100.1:9943-86763 GCA_015708895.1 Populus ilicifolia
AAAATAAATCAATTGTTGTTGTGTGGACATGTAAGATCATGGATTGTGTTTGGGCTGATTTGAAAGTTGATTTGGGGTTGATTTAAGGCTGATTTGGGGCTGAATTTGAACATCAAATAAGTATACAAATGTACTTATTATTTGGGCTAAGATTGACATTGAAACCTTGAGAGTTTAATGGTTGAAGTTTGCACACAACATAAGGCAAGTTTGGGCTTCAAATAGATCATATGATATTCTTTTCTAGAATTGGAATAGAATTGATTTTTGGGACAAATTTGGAGTACTTATTTCAACCAAGATTTGCTTCAATCTTCAACTAAATGTCTCTTCAATTCTTTGTTCTCAATTCCGATGTTGAATTTCTTGAATTAATTCATTTAAGCTCCAAAACCTATCGAAACATTAAAACAAACTTCATTACTAAAAAACACATCAATTATTATAAAAAGACCAAATAAAAACAATAAATACATATGTAAAATAAGAGACTTAATGAAACTTTTGATGCACAATCACTCATCACCTTGACAAGAGTCAACTTGTTCCAAAAACCTGCGCATGCCTTCTACTCATTCCTGGCAGTCACGTTTTAATGCTCCACAAATCATCCACTTATTGTACAAGGCAAATGACTTCTAGCTTATTGATCTTTAGCATAGGGGAAATATCCATAGAAGTCAATCCTGTTTTATCTTCATACCCATCATATCCACTTTATTAGTTATCCATTTGTCCACTCATATCTAGCCATCATATTCACTTGAGGCGTTATACAATTAGGGCTTCTATATGGTCCTCACACCTTCTTTTGAGGTGTTTCCGCTCGTCGTCATGTGGCGGTTTAAACCTAAGCTCATATTGTGGCCCTAACACCACCATATGGACTTAGGAGAGATCACTGCCACTAATCATATAGAAAGAATTATGGTACACTCCTCGTAATCATCCATCTTGATTTCTATATTTGGAGCTTTTACGCCTTTTTACTTAATAGCTTCACCCGCACCAACTCCTTTTGGTGTCTTCACCTTTTATCACAAACGTTTGCACCCCCTCAATTAGGTGCATCTACAACAACTCATCTTTCCATCCTTGTATACATTAAAAAGGTCATCGCCTATTGCCTTCATCAAGAGCACAAGAGACTTCTTATTGTACAACCTTCACATAGTCTCTATTTTAAGCTTCATCTAGGAACTCTTCTTTTCCTTGCACCTACTTTCTCATTACAATACCTTGTTCGATCCTCTGAGTACTCCTGCACAATCTCCATGTGCTCTCATGCAATTACTGTTCTCTAGATTTCTTCTTATTCCTTGCTTATATTTGACAGCAACTCATCTTATCACAACACCTATCCAAGTCAAAATAAGGTATCAATCTTTATCCCCTTGTTGTATTTTTCTTCCATTATCAGGTTCTTTATCAATTCTCCCCTTGAGAAATTATAGTCATCAAATCTAACTTCTTTGGAGAAATCACCACTCCATCAGATCCATGATCATATAGAACCTAACTGTTCCTTTATGACATCATCTTGCTAGTCTTCAACAGTTTTATAACAAACTATCACATACATAAAAATAGTACTATATGGATAACCTTTTCATTAAACAAGTTTCCAAGAAAGATTAGAGGAGTCACACTAGTCCTACTTAAAACTCAATCTCTTAGCTAGAACTTTTTAAGCCATATCTATTCATCGTATTGTCTTTTCCTATACAACTATTTGCTAGCTTTATTGTAGTTTTTCTTTGCAAATGATTTAGAATATTTTGGTTTCATACCTAATTTCTCAACATTTAGCGAGACTACTAGTGCTTAGATTTATCAAGATTGGTCTTTATCAATTTCCACTCTCCACCTCAAATCATCCACATGATCGGGTGTCTAGAGTGTCTTAATTTTATCTTCCCTCAAGGCAATTAAAACTCTCCACTTAGCAGTTTACCACTTCCCTCAATTGCCTCCTAATTAAAAGAGATTGCCTGATCAAGAGGCATCTGATGCTCCACAAGTCATCCACCCATTCCTAGCTTCATCTCTTCATCCTCTACACAGCGATATAGTCAAAACATAATTTTAATAATTTTTATATTTAATCAAAATCAAACATCACTTTTAACCATGTGCTTTGATACCAATTATTGCGGAATCCGAACTGGTGATATATTGATATTTGCTCATAGAAGGCTAAGCACACTGACACAATATTTAACATGGTTTGGCAAATCACCTGCATCTACGGGAGATGTCTATATTATTAAAGATAGAGAAAGGATACAAAACAAATACATAGAGGAAGAGGATTATATCAACTCAAACTCAACTCTCAGCTCACACACACTACTGTATATGGCAGCAGGGCTCTTGTCCATAGCAGCAGCTCCTCTTTCTATCTTCTTCTCTTCACTTCACTCTCTACACTCTTTCACTCTCATTTTTCTCCCAAACAATGCCTCTATTTATAAGCAATTCATGGTAGACAAGAGGCTATAAATCATGGCATAAATTGTGACACTAATGGTGGCAACACATAGGTTGTACCATTTTTATCAATGATGGTATAACTCCCATTGTAGCCTTTTAACAATAATAACCCTACTTCTTAGGATAGGCTACAAAGTTGTTACCCATTAATAGCAATATCCCAACAAAGAGCAAGTTGATTAAGTGAGAGGTTAAAGCAAGAGAAGAAGATTCTTGTTATTCTAGATGATCTACGGAAGAGATTTAATTTAAAAGCAACTAGTATTTTATTTAAAGATATGAACAAAATGAATGCAAAATGTTACTGACATCAAGAGAATTTGATGTATTATCAAATGATATGGAGTTGATAAAAACTTCTCAAGTAGTGGTTTAAAGAAAGATGAAGCTTGGGAGTTGTTGAATGATTAGTACTCAAAAGTGCATTTTTATCAAGGTTTTATCTCATCATTTTACACTTGAAGTATCAATAACTCCTTAACTAAAGTACATTTTATAATAATCTATCTAATAATACAAGATACCTTTAATTTATGGTAAATGTCCATTTTAAATACAGGCCTATCACATAAATAAAAGGATTGATTGATGATTTTAAGAACTTCAATTGCAAAGGCAAAGAGATGATCAAACTTAGAAAAGAGATGTTGGTGCAGTCCAAACCGGAACACTATTCGGTAATTGGGTCATATTTGGAGCTATAAATCTCAGATTTAGGTCTAATTTATATGAATGGAAAGGTAAGACATAGGCCTACAACTTTCATATAGAGCCCAAGATCTAAAAAGTTATTTTCAAGTCCAAATTATTGTAACATCAAAGAAACCCGAATCTGTCCTCCAGCTCAAGCACTGTTCAGTATTTTAGCCATATCTGGAGTTCTAAAAGTTGAAATGAGCTGAATGTTTTACACAAGAAAGTTGAGACAATTTCCTAGAACTTTCATGTTTTTAAGTGGCTCTAATTTCAACATCATCAATGATGTTTTGGGCAGACAAGAGAAGATAACGATTGTCACCAAGTCAAGGGTTGGCCACCTACTCATCAATTAGTCATCAAATCAATAGTTATCAATTTTGGCCTATAAAAGGAGGCATTTGCCATGCATTTAGGCATCTTGGTGTCCAGATCAAGATCATGCTCTTCCTTTCTCTCTTTGTATTTTTTGTAATGTTTATGCTTTGCTTCCATTAATATTATGTTTATACCTTTCATTTCCTTTCCTTTACTTAGTTAACTTTTATGTTCTTATTTTGTTTATCTATTTTTCTTTCTTTCATTATGTCTAGCTAAGTTAATTATGTCAATGTGAAAACGTTACACTAATGGTGTAAGAATAAGTATAATGTAAACTTAATATGGGCTTTAATGTTTGATATTAACATGTTTTATATTTGTTATCTTGTTCACTCTTTAATACTTTGCTTGTTAAATGATTAATCTTGATTAATGTTGTATAACACTTGGTACAACAAATGCTTGGCACTTTCATAGCTCATACTGTATGGTATAACCGACACCTGAGCTATGAAAGGAACTTGATTTGTTGTTNTTAACATAAGTTATAATCATGAATGCTTGATGAAATTTACAAGTATTAGCATTAATTGAATAAGATGACTAATGTAATCATGTTAACAATTTATAATATGATTGGAACCTCCTTTGTGCGTGGTTTCCAATTGAAGAATAAGAGTTTATATTAAACTTGTTTGACATACCATTAGTGGAACCTCTAACCTTGATATTTGTTATTATCATTGTTAATCCTTACTTTAATATTTCATCTCAAAGTTCTCATCTTCTTCTTCTTCTTTATTATTATTGTTGTTGTTATTATTGTTGTTATTGTTATTATTGTTGTTGTCTATTATTGTTGTTATTGTTATTATTGTTGTTATTGTTATTATTATTGTCGTTGTATTATTGTTATTTATAATTTGTACAATAATCTCCCTGTGGTTCAACCCCGGTCTTGTCGGGTTATTTATTACTTCGAAACTCCTGCACTTGGGAAAAGACATCAATCTTTTCGTCGTGTCAAGTTTTTGGCGTCGTTGTCGGGGAGGTAAGTTTTGTATAAATTATAATTTATTCTATTCCTACACTTACATGAGAATGTGGTCACGTACATCAAGTGGTAGACTTTGTAGGGTATCCTCATCATTTTGTTTCTTTTTGTGTATATAACTTTGTTTCTTTTCTCTTGTTTCTTCTTCTTTTGTTTTCTTTTTCCATTTATTCTATTCCTACACTTATATGAGAGTGTGGTCACGTACATCAAGTGGTAGACTTTGTAGGGTATCCTCATCATTTTCAAAAAATATGGTTGAAAAAGATAATCAATCACTTCATAATGAGAATAATGAGAATAATCATGCTGGAACACTTAGAGACCACATGAATCCAACAAGAACAAGTGCACCATCATGCATAGTTTTTCCTTCTGATGCATCTCATTTTAATTTTAAATCAGACATTATTCAACTTTTACCTTCTTTTTATGGTTTAGAATTGAAAAATTCATACTTGCATTTAAGGGAGTTTGAGGAGGTCTGCAACACATATAATAATTTAAATTGTAGCATGAACACCATCAGATTAAAGCTTTTTTCTTTTTCATTAAAAGATAAAGCTAAAACATGGCTATAAAATTTGAGACCAGGATCCATTCGTGCTTGGGATGAAATGCAACAACAGTTTTTAAAAATGTTTTTCCCATCTCATAAAACAAACTCTTTCAAAAGACAAATCACCACTTTCACTCAAAAACCAGGAGAAACATTTTACCAATGTTGGGATAAGTATCGAGACTTACTTAGTACTTGCCCTCATCATGGTTTTGAAACATAAAGATTGGTTTCACATTTTTATCAAGGGTTAACACCTAAAGATAGGCAAATGGTTGAATTAATGTGCAATGAAACTTTTGAAGATAAAGACCCTGATGAAACAATGGAGTACTTAGACTTGTTAGCTGAAAATGCTCAAAATTGGGACATCGTAGGTACTTATGAGGCACCGAGTAAAATTCAATCTCATATATTTAGTGGAGGTATGTACAACCTTAAGGAAGATCATGACCTTTAAGCCAAGTTTGCATCTTTAGCTAGAAAAGTCGAGGCACTCGAATTGAAAAAGAATGGTCAATTAAAATTTGTTAAAAACATTGCATGACATACCATTAGTGGAACCTCTAACCTTGACATTTGTTATTATCATTATTAATCCTTACTTTAATATTTCATCTCAAAGTTCTCATCTTCTTCTTTTTCTTTATTATTGTTATTCTTATTATTATTGTTGTTGTTATTGTTGTTGTTGTTGTTGTTGTTGTTGTTGTTGTTGTTGTTGTTGTTGTTGTTGTTGTTGTTATTGTTGTTGTTGTTATTGTTATTACTGTTGTTGTTGCATTATTGTTATTTATAATTTGTACAATAACCTCCCTGTGGTTCGACCCCAGTCTTGCCGGGTTATTTATTACTTCGACACTCCTGTACTTGGAAGAAGACATCAATCTTTTCGTCGTATCATTCAAAAAAACAACAGGTGGTGATGTTAAAAGTCTAGATATATGCTATTTTAAATATGCTAGTTTAGGAAATAAGTTTGCTCACCGTGCTAATGTGAGAAAAAAACTCTAATATATTCTGTCAATATACCTATAAACTTCAATAATGAAAGCCATGACAAACTCATACTAGGCATTTATTCAAATGAGGTAGAGGTTTGTTCTCGAGCTCAATCTTAAATTTCTTATATTTGTCCTTCAACTTTCAAATATGTTCGGTCAAAAATATATATATATATATCAAGTTTCATGCAAATGATAAATCCAACACTAGAACAAACAAAAGTCTACCTAATCATTTTGTAGCTTTGTATAAATATTTAACTTGGCAAAGTATTGCACCTTACCGAGTGCCTCAACAGTCCTCCCTCTTTTAATCAGCTACTAACCCAATACAATAATAAACTACTTCGAACTATAGCAAGTCTAGAGTTCTATAAAATACAAAATCTTAACCTGTATTTTAGGCATCTAAATTAACCATCCCTCGTTAATGTTTTTGTTTTTTTCACACAACTCCCTCCTTCAAAATACCTAAAGTACATAATGTTTTATTCTCATTCCAATTCTCTAATCTACATTCCCTTCATCCTTGTCAATCCAACAACTTTGAACGGGAAATGATGAATGTATCATTCCCATTCCTTCTATTTTATACCTAACTACTTTACAAGTCCTACAAACATTCCAGAAAAGAATAGCTAGACATAATTTATATTAGAGGCGATGGATAAAGCTAATTAACTTGCACTGCAAGGACAAGACATCATTATCATGTCAAATTACCATTTATCATTATAAGAAATGCTTCCCTGAAAAAGGTGGACATTATAACAAATCTCTATAACTAGTAATTTTAGTAGAAGTCCAACAAATAATGGTAATAAAAAGGTTCTAGTTAGAAAGAATAGATTGTGCCTGAAGCATCATTAGGATAAGAAAGGATATGTCATACTACGACTAAGTAAGAATGGCAAGTACCCCGTAAAAATTGATTAATTTATTGTGCAATAAAAAAAATTATTAGATAATTCAAATTTTTTATTAGCTGTTGATATGATGAGGAATCAATGACATCCATTGAGAATGGCAAGGATCATATAAATTAACTAATTTGTTGCACAACAAAAAAAATTATTAGGCAAAATAATTATCAAATAATTCACACTTTTTACTAACTACTAACTGAACAAGTGATCGAATAATAGCTCATCATCATCTTGATATAGCTTTAAATTGACATCCATTAGTGTAGCAATTAGGATACCAAACTAAAAATCATCTAAGATGAGAAGTTCTTAAACCTTTGTTTGCTTGGTAGAAAAAAATTTCATTTTAGAAAATAATTTCTATAAAAAGTTAATTTTTGGAAAGCGGATTATTTTTTTATTTTTAGTGATGCCATGAAAAATAAGTTAGAAAATAATTTTTAGTGTTTAGTCAACTTAAAAAAAATAAGCTGAAAAATAAATTATTAATGTTTTAATTTTTTATTGTTGTTGTTGTTATTGTTATTACTGTTGTTGTTGCATTATTGTTATTTATAATTTGTACAATAACCTGCACTGCAAGGACAAGACATCATTATCATGTCAAATTACCATTTATCATTATAAGAAATGCTTCCCTGAAAAAGGTGGACATTATAACAAATCTCTATAACTAGTAATTTTAGTAGAAGTCCAACAAATAATGGTAATAAAAAGGTTCTAGTTAGAAAGAATAGATTGTGCCTGAAGCATCATTAGGATAAGAAAGGATATGTCATACTACGACTAAGTAAGAATGGCAAGTACCCCGTAAAAATTGATTAATTTATTGTGCAATAAAAAAAATTATTAGATAATTCAAATTTTTTATTAGCTGTTGATATGATGAGGAATCAATGACATCCATTGAGAATGGCAAGGATCACATAAATTAACTAATTTGTTGCACAACAAAAAAAATTATTAGGCAAAATAATTATCAAATAATTCACACTTTTTACTAACTACTAACTGAACAAGTGATCGAATAATAGCTCATCATCATCTTGATATAGCTTTAAATTGACATCCATTAGTGTAGCAATTAGGATACCAAACTAAAAATCATCTAAGATGAGAAGTTCTTAAACCTTTGTTTGCTTGGTAGAAAAAAATTTCATTTTAGAAAATAATTTCTATAAAAAGTTAATTTTTGGAAAGCGGATTATTTTTTTATTTTTAGTGATGCCATGAAAAATAAGTTAGAAAATAATTTTTAGTGTTTAGTCAACTTAAAAAAAAATAAGCTGAAAAATAAATTATTAATGTTTTAATTTTTTATTGTTGTTGTTGTTGTTATTGTTGTTGTTGTTATTGTTATTACTGTTGTTGTTGCATTATTGTTATTGTTGCATTATTAATGTTTTAATTTTTTATTGTTGTTGTTGTTGTTATTGTTGTTGTTGTTATTGTTATTACTGTTGTTGTTGCATTATTGTTATTTATAATTTGTACAATAACCTCCCTGTGGTTCGACCCCAGTCTTGCCGGGTTATTTATTACTTCGACACTCCTGTACTTGGAAGAAGACATCAATCTTTTCGTCGTATCATTCAAAAAAACAACAGGTGGTGATGTTGAAAGTCTAGATATATGCTATTTTAAATATGCTAGTTTAGGAAATAAGTTTGCTCACCGTGCTAATGTGAGAAAAAAACTCTAATATATTCTGTCAATATACCTATAAACTTCAATAATGAATAGCTAGACATAATTTATATTAGAGGCGATGGATAAAGCTAATTAACTTGCACTGCAAGGACAAGACATCATTGTCATGTCAAATTACCATTTATCATTATAAGAAATGCTTCCCTGAAAAAGGTGGACATTATAACAAATCTCTATAACTAGTAATTTTAGTAGAAGTCCAACAAATAATGGTAATAAAAAGGTTCTAGTTAGAAAGAATAGATTGTGCCTGAAGCATCATTAGGATAAGAAAGGATATGTCATACTACGACTAAGTAAGAATGGCAAGTACCCCGTAAAAATTGATTAATTTATTGTGCAATAAAAAAAATTATTAGATAATTCAAATTTTTTATTAGCTGTTGATATGATGAGGAATCAATGACATCCATTGAGAATGGCAAGGATCACAAAAATTCAAATTACTAGTTATATTACTGAAAAATAAATTATTAATGTTTTAATTTTTTTCAAGTTTATCTAAAATATATTGAATATTAAACATAACCATTTAACCACTTAAAATTTAAAAAAAATGATATATAAAAAGTGTAATGATGATTTTTTTTTTAATTTCATATATTTATATATAGCTTATTTTATATATATACTTTGCTAAAAAAAATTAGTAAAAATATATTAATATTAACATTTTGTTATTTTTAAAACCTCAATATAATTTGTTTTTGAATTATTTATCAATTGCACTTCAATCCTTATTCTTTATTTTAATAATAGTTCAATCCCTATACATAAAACAAAGGAAATGGAGAGAAGTTGGAGAAAACTTCTACCAATCTAATTTTAACCACTAAACTAATTGACTTCGATTTCATTAAATTTTTTTAGACGATAAGAATTTGTTAATAGTTGTTCTCAATCCTAAAATAATTATAGAAAAAATGAGATTAGAATCCAAAATTATAATTAAGCTTTTCAATTTGAAATGATTTTTTATCCTAAAATGGAGAAGAAAACCATTTTTCTACTCAAGATTCTTTAACTCCGAAATTTCTACATTAAATAGTATTAGAGCATCCAACTTAAGTTATGACTTTATGTTCCCAACTAATATTTTTTAAAAACATAAATGAATTCAGAGGACTTAATTAGCATAAGAATTTAGGTTTGAAGAGATTTTTGAAAAATTAACTCATCATTCAGTAAGGTCTTAGCAGATTATGCACTACTTACCTTTCACTTCACATCTTTCTAAGTAGATTTCTAAATCAAATTATTATGGCCAAACATTTAGGCGTAAATGTCTACATAGCTTATACTCTTGTCACCTCCAAACCACCAAACTTGCTTTACACCTTTCAATAGAATTATCAGATCATAGCTACATGGTATAGGCTTATAGCTAAGAAGTTTGACACCATTAAAATAAAAATCACTTTTCAAGATGTGATTGTTCCAAAGCTCTTTTACATTGCTTGTTTCCAACACATTTGAATAGAAACCTGAGAATAAGACTTAGATACAATAATAGTATCAAAAATAGCTCAAAAAGTTGTATATGAGAACCCATATCTAGAAAATGTGAAATCCAACAAGATCCTAACACACAATTCCTAACTTAAAACATTCAATAGAACTCGAGGCATCATCAAATTAGAAAACAAAGCTGAAGATTTATTATTAAAAGTGGTAAACCAAAAGAAATATTGATTTTCAAATCAAAGAAAACTATATTTAAAAAAAATACAAAGTCTACTAGTAACTGAATCATAACATGCAAATTCTTTTATAAATATTACTATATTCGAGAAAAGCATACCAAATGGATAAAGCAGTAAGTTTATATCATTTAGTAGGTTTAGTGAATGCTAACAAAACAAATAAAATTAAAGATATGAAGAGGGTTACGCTTAGGAGCAACATAAAATAAATAAGAATATAGATAATTAAAATTGAGAACCTAGAAAGGTACATGATCAATAATATAAACAGTCATAGATAATTGTTTTACTCAAAAACTAAAGAGTATAAAAGAGTCAATTAATAGGGTGCAAATAACATTTAAAAGGTGACTAGTTTTTATGTTCTATAATCTCATTTTTTGAACGAATATATAAATAAGAAAATTGGAAGAGAATATCCTTTATTTGTGAATAAGATTGAAAATCATTAAATATATATTCCTTTTATAATTAGATCTTAGAGTCTTAATACAAGTAAAAAATAATTTTTAATAAAGTCAATAATTCTGAAAGAAAACACATCACCTTTAGAATAAAGAAAATATAGCTAAACAAAACAATTATAATAATCAATAAACATCATAAAATACTTACATTAAGTATATGACGGGATTGGCACCCCATATGTTAGCACGAATGATCTCAAAACAAGTAAAGCCTGATTGTCATGTGAATGAAAGGGTCAAAACTTGTTTTTACCATGTTTACATGAACTACAATCAAAAGACACAACATAAAGTGAAAACAAGTCTTTTTTACTTAAAAATCATGTTTTATAAGATAAGTCAAAACAACAAAATTAGAATGTTCCAATTTCTTGTGTCGTATATGACTATTATTAATGAATGCAATACAACCAAAAGAAACAAACCTAGGAATATCAAAAACTGAAAAGAAAATAAACATTCCACTTTAAACCTTTTTGCTGTCACTTTTCTCCATATTTGATCTTACACATAGCCATCATCATGAAAGTCATTTTTATAAGTATTATCTACTAATTGGCTAACAAAAATTAAATTAGCAAATACATCTAAAGAAAAAAATATCATTAAAGAAAAACCTTAAAGTTCAAATTATAAGGATAAGAAAAGAGAATTGTCATTGGCTATATGAATATTATGTAAAGTATCTATATTGTTGATCATATGATTTGAATTTGTAGAGTCAATCAACTAACAAGAATTAAGTAGATTCTCCTTACTTTGTATATCAAACGCATAAAAGGAATAAACAATTTGTTAGACCATCTCGAGCACGAGGAGATGAAGAAATGCTTATAAATTGTTGATCCAAAGAATGAATCAAAAACGCAAACAAGAAATTGGACTGGACAACATTACCAGGATTAGAGCATGTCTATTTTAATGTCACACTTGATAGCTTTAAAGATATATCCCTTTTTTTTTGCAATAATTACAAAATTTATTAATGGAGTGATTTGCAATATATCCAAACACTTTGCAATTATAGCATGAAGTATGTGATTTGATTCTTCCTTTGCTCTTAGCAATTTATGTCACTTTAACTATCTTAGACGTCATGATTTTTAAATTGAAGCCAAGCTAGGTGGCTATATTATTTTTTTTCAAGTAATAATTCCCCCAAACAAACCTCCAAAGATAAAACTAGATTTCAATTTATTAAACTAACATGTTCAATCTTAATAGATAATTTGTAGTGACATTAAAACATCCTTGTAAATGATAGAATAAACAATCCTCAAATACACTCTATAAATTAAAAAAATCTAGAATAAAATTTTTCAATATAAAGATTACCTTAATAATAGCTGTCAATTTATAATTTTAATTAAGTAGTTAGAATAAATGAAGTCCACATCTTCATATAAGTAATGAATGATCAAACATTATTCATCATATATGGTTTAATATAACTTTGAAACCAAAAGATAATATAAGCATTCTTACTCTCCCGGTAATCAATCTTTTTTGGATAAATTGGAGCCTTAAATGACCCATCCAAGTGGCCCTTTAATTTTTTGTCCTTCACAAACATCTTTAATTGAAACTCTCAAGTGGGGTAATTCTTTTCTTTAAAAAAAACAATAGAATTTTCTTTTTTCATGATAAATCAAACGAAAAGGTAGATCTTGATGTCAAAAAAAGAAAAAAAAACTTCAAACTAAGAATGAGAACTCCTAAAATACCTAACTATATCATTGTAATCTCTAACCCAAACAGAATAGCTTTACACCTAGAAATTGTCTATACCCTAAACCAACCACAACTTGACTCAAAACGATACTAGCCTAAAGAATCATGTATAAAATCTAGAATTTAGGGCTCTAATACAATGTTAAAATGATCTGAATGTCTTTCAATGAAGGATCTCTTCTCTTTAAATAGTCAAGCATTTGCATAATTTGTTAAGGTCTAACCTTAACAAAACAAGAAAGACTAGAGAAATTAAAAAAGAAGGAGAAAAAAAGAAGAGAGTTGAAACTACAATTGTCTTGTTTCTTATTGCTTGGATTCTACATTTCTTACACATTTAATTATATATAATGAAATTGCCTCCAAAACAACTATTAACAATCTTCTAGCTATCTTTTAACTACTAACTAACATAGATCACAACTTTCTAACTAATAAATCATATGACAATTTTAATTGGTAGTTAATTGTTGTTTATTTTTATTTTTAACTTTCAAAACTTGTCTAGTTGTTACTCCCCCATATAACTTAACTTGTTTCCAATCTTTCCTCCAGCCTTTTCTACCATTAATCTTCAAGTACATAATAATATTCCCTTTATAAAAAGATTCTTGTCCTCAAGAATCAATATAGAAGTTAATAAATTGGTTATTGATTTCCTTTAAGTCCACCTATGCAGCACATTTTTTAAACAAGTTAGACTATTGTATAAGCCCTATAGTTATAGTTTTATTTCCCTTCTTCATCAGCTTCATATTAAGAATAGTCATCGGACTAACTCCAACTCTAACATATATATCTATTATTGACATTAAACGAAACAACTATATCATTCTCTCCATATTAACTTGCTTATAAATGTCTCGTTCTTCCCCTATTTCTTGATTAATTGCTTCTTGATGATCAATAAAACATTGTCTTCAATATTTTATAAGAATTCTAAATCCTTAAATGTCCCTCGATGTAACAATTATAACCAACACCTACTAATCTATTTCTTAAATTTTTATCATTATAAATCATAATTTTGTTCTTATACCTTAAAATTCCTTTTACAAAAGTGTAGTTTAGCAGGTCACTAACATTAATTTCCCAACTACAATGTCATGTAATATAAGAATATTTTTATATGAGATGATGATCTCCTGATACCATATTGGTAAGTTGTTAAAGCTCTTAATCTTCCTTGTTCTTCTTGAATTAGCTTTTCCTTTCATATTGAACTTTCCTCTTTATCTAATCTCCTGGACAATGCATCTTCAAGAACATTCTCTTCCTTTTCCATATTATATAACATACCTCAACCCTAACAATTTGGTTAGACATTTCCTTTGCAATGGAGTATGGATCTTTTGTTCTAAAAGATATTTCAAACTTTTATGATCAATTTTAATGATGAATTGTTCATGCTTAAAATAGTGCTCAAAATAGTTATCAATCCAATAGCACATGCATCAGTTTCTAATACAAAAATCATTGTTAAAATATATTAATGTTAAGATTAGAGCCTCACATAAAGCCTTTTTAATCTTATCAAAAGTTGATGGAGCCTTCTCATTCCAAATAAAGTTATTTTTCTTTAACAATTATATTAGTGGTTTGTTGATGAAACCCCTGATAAACTTATTATGATAACATGTTAAATCTAAAAAGCCTTTCAATTTCTTTACAAAATATGAAATAGACAAGTTCTTAATAACTTTAATCTTTTTAGGATTTGTTCCTGTATTTTCTAAAAAGATAGTATACCCTAGATACTTTATTATTTTTTCTTCACAAAAAAAGCACTTAGATTGTTTTGCAAATAACTAATCATTCTTAAATGTTTTCAAAATAGTTCTAATATTATAGATATGTAATTATGAGGTGGAACTATATATCAATGTCATCAAAAAACACCAATACAAATCTTCTCAAATAAGGCTTTAATATATTATTCATTAAGGCTTAAAAGGTAGTTGGTGTATTAGTTAAGCCAAAGAAACATTATCTTGAATTCATAATGTCCACGGTCAGTTCTAATTGTAGTTTTATCCACATCTTCACACATCCTTACTTAATGATACTTTGATCTTAAATCCAACTTTTAAAGAACTTAGATTCATATAGTTCATCCATCAAATTAGTTCATATATTAAAGGAATTGAAAGGAATTGAAAATTTATTTTTGATAGTTAGATTATTCAATTGTATGTAATCCACACATAATCTTCATATATTATCTTGCTTTTCACCAAGAAAACATAAGATACAAATGGACTATAACTATGGTGAATGATCCCATTTTGTAACATTTTCTTCATCAGCTTATGTATCTCTTTCTTTTAAATGAACTCACTCTTATAAGGTTTAATGTTTGACTAGCTTTGCCTCTAAACTAAGTAGAATCTTATGATCCAACCTTCTAGTTGGTGGTAAATGTTTTGATTATGCAAACACAAATTGATATTCCTCTAAAAATGTCTTAACCTTTGAATTCTTCACATCCTTTTAACACATCTATGGAAAACAATTGTTCTAGAAATTCAAAAATAGCTTCCTTCAAACTTGTGTACTTTGATTATGGTAATCATCTAATATTTGGCTTCTTCAACCATTCATTTTTATTCAATCATCATACCACCTTCGTTGAATGATAGTTTTATTTTAATGAAAGAGCATTTGAAAGTATGATTGCGGTTACTTTTCGAAGTGTTTTTCGCTTAGAAATGCATCAAAATAAATTTTTTTATTTTTAAAAAATTATTTTTTATATTAGCACATCAAAATGATTTTAAAACATAAAAAAATATTAATTTAAAATTAAAAAATTATTTTTTCAAAAACATTTTTATAATGCAAAAATAAATAAAACCAAATAATCAAACAAGAAAAGAGAATGAATTTTCAATCATTGAACCCTCAAAACCATACCACTCCTTTCCAATTTCAAAAAGCTAATTTTCAAAAACCTCAAATTAGCTTGGAATTCATACTTGGATAAACTACATGAACTTAGACAAAAAGCATTACATCTCATTGTACCTCTTTAAATACAATATAATAGTCTTTTACATAATTGCCTTGATTTCTTTAATGACTAATTCACTATTAAAGTTTATATATTGTCACTGTGAATCAAGATTACAATATCCCTTCCTAGACAACTACCTTTAATTCTATATATATTATAGGCATAACTTTTTACTATGCATTCAAAGATAAGACATTCTTCAATTTCATTTTCCTTAACAATAATTCCATGATTGCCTCCTTTTTCCACTTTCAAGAACTCATCATCATCTTCTTTTATACCTTTAATCATATGTATACCTTTTTGGTTATATTAATGGCTAGGAATGTACTTTCCTCATTTCAAGCATTTCCCCAGTCTCTTTTGTTGTTCATGTAATGTTTCATAAAGTTCTCTCCTCATTTGAAGCATTACCCTAATCAATTTTGTTCTTGTAATGTTTTTAAAGGGTGTCTTGATCCTTGCATTACTCCATTCTTGGCTTGATTAAAAGGTTTGAAAGACTAATAACCTAGCAATTTTCTCATGCTATTTAGAGTAGTTACATTGATAGTCAGCAATGTTTCTCTCCTCATTTGAGGCATTACCCCAATCTCCTTTGTTGTTCATGTAATGTTTCACAAAAGTACCTAGATCCTAGCATTACTCCATTCTTAGCTTGATTGAAAGGCTTGAAAAACTAATAACCTATAAATTTCCCCATGCTAATTAGAGTAGCCATTCTTAGAACAAATTTGTTTCTTTAGCTAACACAAGATTAGACTCTTCTTGCCATTTGCTTGATCAAAAGCTTTTATTAATATGGTTGGCTTAAAAATCTTGAGCATGGGTTTAATGTCCAAAAAAAACCGGAAATTTCACATGACTAGTGATGTGTGATTTAAAGCAGTCATTAAAGATTTGATTTCTTCACATACTTTTCCATTTCTTTATCCTACACCGGCTTATTAAATTCCTCCACTATATCTTTTCTATTACCAAGCCTTATACAAGTAACCTTTGTGAGTTCCTTTCAGTTAACCAAGTCATTACTTACCAATATGAATCCTTCAGACTAGATTTCAGCCTTCCCTTCCAAGTAAAGAGATGTTATTTTCACCCATTGTTGAACTACCATTGTTGAACTAGTGTGAAATGCATCTTAAAAAAATCTCATATTTCCTAATCAATCCCCATGAATTCTCCCTTTTGAAAGTTAGCAATTCCACCTTTGCTAAAGCTACATTATACCCCATTCTTTAAACTTCATAGCTGCGCACGCTTTCCCCCCGTACGTTTATTCTTTGGTTGGGAATTATTCCATTAGAAACTTGAATGATCCTTCCTTCTTTATTTGCTTATAAATGAATTTAGTGTGATCATTAGTGTTTCCATTGTAAATTGAGTTCATTCCTCTTAGCCTCCTCTGGCCATTGTTTCTGATTTCCTGCCACCCATTCTTGAGATTCTTCATGTCTATATTGCATTTGTTCTTGAAATTCTTCATGTGTATGTTGCATCTACTCTAGTTTCTTGCCATGTTATTCCAAGGCTTTGATACCAATTAGTTACGGTCTTACCTTAACACAAAATGAAAAACTTGGGAAATTAAGCGAGAAGTAGAAGAACGGGAGAAAGTTGGAAGTTGCAACTGCAGAATTCTGATTTCTTGTTGCTTGGATTCTGCATTTCTTACACATTTCATTATGTACAATGGAATTCCCTCTAAAACGACGACTAATAGTCTCCTAACTAACTTCTACTACTAACTAACATGGATCACAACTTCCTAACTAACATTGATCATTTTCATTTCAGACTGTTAAAACTTGTCCAGCTACTATTCCCACACAACTTTCTTCCACCAGCCTTTCCCACCCTTAATCTTCATGCACGTAACATAGTTACATCCTAAGATCACTCCTAGACCATAATTACGATCTCTCTACATAGGTAATTATGTACACTAATTGCATATCAATCAATTTCCCTTGAGTAATTGCATATCAATCAATCTCTACAAATCAAGATATTGGGGCTAACATAATGCAATATTATAATATAATATGCAGTCATTAGGTAGATCGCTAAAGAGAGAGCATGCCTTCAACAATCAACAAGTCTCACATGCTGCAAATGCGGATCCTAATTATAAAAATTAGGGCAATAGTTCAACGTTCGACTTTAAAAGATGGTTGTCTAGACAAAAACAAACATACACAAAATAAATCACTTGGTAAATGAATTACTATAACATTCCAGGCAAGGAGGTGACAAAATAATAATAACTTTCAGATCATTAGTTAAGGAGAAAACGACAGTGACTTCCATTAGTGTTAGGTCATATGTGCTAAGCAGAAAATGAGCACAAATGAAGTTAAATGATTCAATTGATCAAGTCACCAGTTAAGCAAAGTAAAGGACCCCATTCAAATGTCAATTAAGTAACTACTGGGAAAGCCAGTAAGTTATAATGTAAGATATAGTTAAAGGTTGTTAGATCGCCAGTCAAGAGATGCTACCAAAGGACGAGATGGAATAAAATCCTTCCCATCTAGTCAAATGTTGAGCACAAGGTAAAGACAGGGTAAGGTATTACGAGACCACGTTCTCCATAGGTAGAGTGCATTTGGATGCAAACCAAAATAGATTCACTGCATGCATCACATGGCCACGAAACAAAACCAGTTTTAGGTTGAGCAGTCGCGAAGAAGATAAGAGATTACACTTGCGATTGGTTAAGTAATGAAATGAAATTCAATTTCATTAGATCAGTACATCCCAAAAATTATTTCACAATCACATATATGCAACAAAAGTAACAAATGCAAGTAAAAATTATGTAATTCATAGGTTACTTTCAGTGCTCTTATTAAGTTCTGTCATTATCCTATCTTGTCCCCCTTTTGATAGCCAACATAACAACAGAAGTGGTGCCACATACTTGATTAGCACCGTGTTATTAAATGCATTAGCAGAAACCTAACTGGCTTGTAATTGCAATTTTGCACAATATTAAAAAAAAAAAATTGTGCCACATACTTGATTAGCACTGTGTTATTAAATGCATTAGCAGAAACCTAACTGGCTTGTAATTGCAATTTTGCACAATATTAAAAAAAAAAAATTGAAATGCTCAATGCAATACATATCAGCAAAGGAACCAGAATATGCAAACCATGCAGATATGGATACTCATGTACAAGAACTTGTTGATCAGCTACACATATTAAAGCTATCAAGCGTGGTGATACTTCAAGTTGCAATATGGTCACTACTACTCAGGCAAGAGAGGTAACCTGTCAATGCTGTAGGGTGATCCATTTGTGTCACCGGTGGCACTGATAAAATCATCAACTCCACTATCTGTCCCAATTGTTTCGATAAACTTGTTGTTTACATCCATCCTAGTCTGATATGGGAGGATACGGAGGCGTGCCTCTGGCTCTGTACCAATTCTCTGTGTTTCTAATTGGTATTTTCGAATGAAATCTATCTGAAGGGACATAATGTGTGATGACCTAGGGAGCAGCTCCACAGGTTCTCCTTTCGGAATTACTACTTGCATCACAGCTATTCTTGCCTCCTGTATGAAGAGAACTACATTGTAGAGTTGAAATGTAATAATTTATATGAACTAGGTGTTCCAAATGATAACATGATAGAGCAACGAAGATAGCCGATGGACATCCTTATTTATCAACTGTGATCATCATGGCCTACTGTTAGTCTCTTGGACATGATATATTTCTGTTGGAAGGCTTACAATAAATCAATCAATGCATACAAACTTCTCCAATCATTTTTCTTTTCTACTTTCTATGTTCTGTATTTCCCTGTTTCTTCATTATTTTCAACTAGACAAAAGGAAAACAGAAGCACTAGACAGAAATGATACTGTTCAAGATTCAACAATGAAAATATGCAAGGCAATGTTAAACAGGAAGACTGCCCCTTCTGAAGAGGGAAAAAGAAATTTGTAAACTATATGGAATTTAAAAGAGATCTTCTAAATCAAATGCAACAGACTCAGATCTAACAGTATGCACTCTTTCTTGAAGATCATATAATAAATTGAGTACACGGCATCCAAATTCCCTTTCAATCATCACTGGCCTAAAGATCACCCACCTACATTGAGAATAGACTTTGCGATAGAAACCAAAAAAAATAGATCCAAATACTCTATGTCCACGCACAAACACATATTAATGCACTGAATATCCATAGAGAAGCAGCTTTGTTTAATTTCAAAAATAAAAAAGTCCATTGAAATGAGCACGTTCTTGCAAAAGAAAAACCAGTTTGCAGTGATCGTCTCACAACTGATCAAATTTGTTTTCCACACTAAAGCATGATTATGTTGCCAATTATCAAACAGCCATACATTTATGCTGCTCTAGAAGAAGAAAAGGAAAATAAAACAAAAGAAAAAGGGTAGGGAGTGAAAGGAAAACCAAATCTTAGTTTAAGCTTCATAAAACCATTGGTAATAAATATAATGGAGCTGAGGTATTAAATTCTCGCTTGGTTAGGTGGTAGGAGGTGCTTTTCCACCAACCACCAAATTAAAGGTTTTTGCTAACAATGCAAATCCATTTCAAAAGCCATTTAAAACTGGTTAAACTATTATTTAGAGAAACCACATATTGAAGCTTTTAAGATTTTTGAAAGGCTTCAGTATTATTTTGCATTTAAAACCTTTTCACCTGACACATTACCAAACACCTTTTGCATCCACATTTGTAGCTACAACCATAGCTAACTGCTAATAGTTGTACCAAATGGGACCTAAGAAACAGCCACTCTTAGAATAACAACTTCTTGATAGTACCACCTTAACCATGCAGTCCAGTTTATGAGAAAAGGTCATATTTCAGAGAAAGAATTTATATCTTCTTATATCTCGGTCACACTACTACAAAGACTCTTGATGTTTTCCAAAATAAATAAACAAGTTGTGGGTCATTGATTCACCAAAACAAATTACAACTATCATATACAGGAGTTTGGTTTATGGGGGTGATAGTGATATTTCTTTAGTGGTGAGAATAGTCTGCAGACAGGAATTCCTACTAGGAAAGCAGGTCACAGGCAAGGCAAGGAAAGAAGGGACAGGTAGCCATAGTACACTTTCTTAGGAAGTCATCAATCTCCCAGGGGAAATCTTCTTTCTTTCTGACAGCCCTGTTTCCCCAACAAGAAAGTAAACTAGTATACCATCCTCAAATCAGTCCTTCCCATTGGGTTATTGGAAGAGTATTTTTTATTGTATTCTTAAAGGAATAGGGTCCACCTGAGGCTGTCAAAACCCGTTCTATAGACACTATACAGGAACCNCCCCCCCAAATTGACAGGTTGTGTTTTTTGTTGAATTTTAACAAAATTCAAGTGTCAAACTTCTTGACTTATGAAGTCAAGATCAAAGTATTGATTTGAGGTTTTAAGCAAAATATTTCAACTTACATTTATTTTCTGAGGATTTTTAGAAACTTGCATTGTATTGCTCCTCATAGCACTACAAGTTAGTCTTAATGACTTACACCGTTACATTGGCTTACAATAAAGTTAGGTTTGTGTTTATTTAAAATTTCAGTTAATTTCTCTAATCAACTTCTCTGCAATTGTTTAGATAATAGTTTAGATTTTCTTTTTTCTTCTTTTTTTTGGACCTTCAATTCTTCATTTGTATTAGGCATGTCATGTAATTTTGATGCCAACTCGTTGAATTTATAGAGATGTGTGAATTAATGAATAACAATTCACAACAGCATATGCCATGAGCATTAGCAACTCCCATGGTGGCCTGAACGCTATGGCATTGACCAAAACATAAATCATCGTTAATGCACTCCATCCACAAAATATATTAATCAATAATAAATATTTCAAAAACACAACTGAAAGTAAACTCTTACCTCCAGGGCATCTATCTTCTCTGACAATTTTGTATTCTCTTCTGATCTTGAATCCTTCAACCCATTAGCATGACTGCTCATCAATGCCCTTATGGCCTTTGTTATTTGCTCCAAGGAACTAGTCTACCAAAAGAAAGAAAACAGGTTTCACCACATTGAAAATACATAGCTGTAGCTGAGGAAATAGATAACTATTGGTTTGATCATATAAACCTTTGTCACATAAATGGGTATGTCGTGAGATTTGGCAGCAGCTTGAATCTTGGCATTTTTCTTGAGCTTAGACTGCAAGGCAAGTAGCGCATCTGCATCGCTGATGTTATCAGTTAATCGAACTGCAGCATCCATTTTCAACTGATTGATCCCTTGAATCACACTTGTCTCCAAGATCTAGAATAACTGCTCTTTATGTAAGTTCCATATCCAGTATATTCATAATATGCAGCAGTAATCAAGTGCCAAAAATTGAAAATTTAATTAACTTCAGGTGAGATGCAAAGTCTAGTTCTACTTTCAAAATAAAATGTAGGATCAATTTTTCGGAATAGAAAATTTAGATCTCGATAACTGGCTCATGCAAACTTCAGCCCAGCTTGCTCTATCATGTTTAAAGACATAAACTAGCTATCTAGTAATACAAGTGACCTCGTACTGACAAATAATTAAGTAGGAATAGCCATTGTAGATATTCATCGAGCTCCAAACTATCTTGAGACTAGAGATAACTTCCTTATAAAGGACAAATGTTATTTTTAAAAGAATGGAAAGGGGCATAAAAAAATAAAATACCATATGTGGTACAATTTATAGTATCCCAATGAAAAAAGAAAAAGAA
This sequence comes from Populus ilicifolia, assembly GCA_015708895.1. Lineage (NCBI taxonomy): Eukaryota > Viridiplantae > Streptophyta > Magnoliopsida > Malpighiales > Salicaceae > Populus > Populus ilicifolia. Next base: position 32,353 of record SRLM01001100.1, read on the forward strand.
AAAAGATAAGTTTTTGGTGAATTTCTTTAACAGTTTACTTAAAGAAAACAGAGAATGCAGAAAAGGATGAAGCATGAAAAAATTAGCTATAACATAGCCCTGCCCTCTTTTACTAATGATGTTCCTTTAAACGACCGTCAACAATGAGCTCCAAATTAGCTTGAGACTAGAGATTACTTCCTTGTAATGACAAATGTTCTTTTTAAAAGAATGGAAAAGGATACATACATACATACATATATATATATAAGTGGTATAATTTCTAGTATCAGAATGAAAAAAGAAAAAGAACCAAGTTTTTGGTGAATTTCTTAACATTTTACCTGAAGAAAACAGAGAATACAAAAACAGACAAAACATGAAAAATTTAACGATAACATAGCACTGCCCTCTTTTATACAATAGTGTTCCTTTAAACGACTGTTGATAACGTGTAGTAGAAATAAATAGAAGAGATGAGGGAGCTAGCAACACATTCAATATAAACTTTTTAATCAGAAATAAATTGCTTATTAATGAGATTTCAATTTTATAATTTCTTTCTCTGTTTTCTTTTCTTCTTCTTTTTTATTATTATTTTTTAAAGGATGTCATTTTCCTGAATTCAGCTGGCTTCGCAAGCTTTATCTACTTGCTATGAGATGGTTTAAAGTCATCAGCATACATCTCCTATCAGTCCCAAAGGAAATTCATTTCCTATCTCATTAAACATAACTTGCATATAGAAAGAAACAACCACTCGATTACAAATAGAGAACATTCACTCCAAAAAGCATGCTTACCCCATAGACATAGAGGCAAAGTAGTACTTCATGCTCCAAAGAATTGTCTCCCATGTCTGGAGGAGACTCAGAAGTAAGTTCATTATGACCAATCCTTTCATCTGTCAAGTGGAGATCTTCAACCAAAACTTCATCTTTCTTTTCAGCAGATGTTTGAAAGGCAGGTTCCCTTTCTATGGTGTTTTTTACTCCCTGGGAACTCATTTTGCAAACTTCCACATGTGGGGAACGACCTTCCACAGAAACAGTGTCAACAAATAAGGCATAGAGAACAGATCAGGGGGTGAGGGCGAATTGTTAGTGGCAGAAAATCAGCATATGTCAATGGCAGATTCTTGGCAGTTATTGTGCCTGAAAATGGGGAAGTTTTTCCCCCATTTTCAGCTAATAGAGAGGTTTAGAGAAAGCGAAGGGAAACAGAAAACACACTAAACATGTAGTAGAAGGAGCTGCCTTCATTGGTGGCAGAAGGAGCTGTCTTCATTGGCAGAAGCAGCTGCAGAATGGCAGCATAACAGCAGCATCTTGTCTTTGTAGATTTCCTTCAGCAACCTACCTTCAAACCCTCCTTTGTAAATTCTTACAAAAGTTTGCCACAATTCTTGAGAATGTCTTACAGAACTAAAACATAAAATGGTAATTCTTTTGTTTACTAAATCAGAAGAATAAAAATACCAGAGAGAATAGCATCTACTGTTGCTTCTAAACTGCGATGAACTCGCAACTCAGTCTTTGAAATTATCTCCACCCCACAGCTAAATGTTGAAGGCCCTTTCCTCTCAAGCACTGTCTTCTGGACACCCCTCCGGTTTGCTTCTTCATCCCCTAGTGTCACACTCTGTAAAACTAATTGCATTAGTATAAATGATCAGAGAGGTGTCTGTGTGCCAATATTGTTAAAATAAATAGCAGCATATAACAGAAACACAGCAAACAATGAGCAACTGAAGGAATAGAAATTCCTTGCATTGATAGAGGTGAGAAAGAACATAATAGAGATGTAGAAGAATAGGACTGCACTGCAAGTCCATCACAACTGCTATGATTTAGCAGCAATGTGGAGAGCAGTTATTGCAAATCATGCCCACGAAACCAAGCATTAAGCAAGAATGAATTCTAAAGAAAAATAAATAAAGGAAACAATATACAGTGAGGCATTACAACAATATTCTCTTTGCTATTAATTTCCACACAATTATACTGCAGTACAATACTACAAGCTTTTATATAATAATTTCAGTGCTACTGATTATCAGCGAGGACAATGTCACTTCTCTTGATACTATCATGGCTTTCTTTCCCTTTTTATATTTATCTTTCCTTCTCCTTTATTTATTGATAAGCATCTAGCAATTAAAAGATGGATACAGAAAAGAAGGGCAGGTTTTTTTTTTTTTTTTGATGAATAAGAAGAAGAAAGAGATGCACACATTCTCAAAATTTCAGCATTAAAGATTCTTGATCCTTGATGAAGTAAAGAAATAATTTGAGTAAAATAAAGAACGGAGAAAATGAAAAACTACACCCTGCAGTGACACTTTTACAACTTGGTGGCAAGGTTATAAACTCTACCACTTCAATCCCTTGTCTTTACCTTTGTTACCGGTGTCCTAATGCCCTTAATATTATTTTGACTAGGCATCTATGAGGCTCTAACATTTTGACTGATATGCCATGAAGAAACACATTGATGCAATGTCAATAACACATTAACACTCTAGTGTCGCACCTTTTAAAGCCGAGAGTAAAACAAAATCTCAAACTGAGTTCAGAACTGTGTTCTGCACATGCACACATTTTCACACCTTTATTTATCATTAGGAAAAAGAGGAATCCCTTGAAAAATCTTTAATTTAGAGGAAGCAACTTGGATTGTTGAGCAACAAAACTTCTAGAAGCTGAACTTTTTAAATGGAAGAAATGTTTTATTTTTTTTATTTTTTTTTGTGATCATTAAAAATCAACTGACTTCTTGAGAAATAATATGAAAGTACTTTTTTAAGAAAATATTCAATCAAAGAACAATAGACGACTATTGAAAACAAGACCAAGTAATACATCTAGATTCATTTTGGTTAAAGCTAGATTAGTTCTTTGAAAAAAAATATAAAAGACCAAACCTCCCAGTCTTTTAGCCCTTTCCATCTTTGGTCCGCATGGCACTTAATCTCTGATCTCTTGGCAGAGTGCAAGATGACTTTATCAACTAAAATAGTTGGTATCCACAAAATGTTTTACATTTTGTATTAATAGGAAGATGACACACTAGATCTGAATTTAACTCAAATCACAACAATAAATAAGAATAATCAAATCATATAATTGGAAGCTATCCTCCAATTAATTTGGCACTTTCCAACTCCAGTACAAGTGGAATTTAATCTCTACTCTCTTGACACAATGCCAGATATTATGAGCTGGCACCCACAAAATGTTTTTACATTTTGTATCAACGGATAGGAGACGCATTAGATCTAAATTCAACTCAAATCCCAATGATAAATCTTAAAAATCAAATCATATGATTGCAAGCTGAAGACATACCTATTCAAATACAATAATTGAGAAGAATAAAAAATAAAAAATAAAAAAAAGCCACCTTTATACCATATGTTGATGCTTTCATTTAAGGGACCGAGCACTAAATCACTAGCTGCAATTTTGTTTGGGAGCTTTTTTTGTGAGTGCACGCTTGTAAACACATATCATTCATTTTATTTTTTTACTAGCTGGACAATATTTTCTCCTTAATTCAAATTATTTATGTTATGGAAGAAAGTTAGGGACATTAATTCCCAAAAATCATCAATGTAAATCAGCTCTTATGTAGGTCCAGTAATGCCCTGTAAATCAGCCCTCTAATTGCTGAAAATATATAATGAAGATCTTTAAAAGAGAAAGGACATAGATTTCTTTCAAACTTTTGTCTTATTGACATGGTATTAGAGCCACAGCTCCAAAATATGGTTCATTCTAGCAAATTTGCTTTCTAGGATCTTGGGATTTTCTTCTTGTCTTGAGCAACAGTTGTTCTTCACTTTGTCTTGAAGTTTTATTATTGTCTTGGGATTTTCTTCTATTTTTCTTTAGGTCATATTGTTTTCATTTCAGACCTGGTGTTCTTAGATATATATTTTTCGTCTGTGTCCCTCACTGGTTTACTGGTTACTTTGTGACTTATTCTTGCCAGGTACATCATGTCTTTCAAAAAGTCATATTTTGTTTGTGTTTGTTTTACTTGGAAGAATTGCTCTACTTGAGGGTTTCAGTTCCAGTTGTTTGTCAAGGAAAATGAATCATAGGGTCATCCTAATTCAGCTTCTAAAGACAAAGACAGGTATACTAAGTAGAAAGTTCAAGATCTTCAATCATGTAGTGGATCTTATGTCTTGTTGAGCTTCGCATTATTCTTAATGAGACCTAGAAGGTTTCAACTGTAGTGTGAGATTCCAAAATTCACACATGGAAGTCTTTATATTGAGGAATTTTCTTCTGATTTCCAAAATCTCTGAAATAAGTATTCAGATATTGCTTATACCTGAATAAGCTAATGTCCCTACAAAAGCTTTAGATGTTGTCCAAGCTATTCATGAAACCAGTAAGAGAGATTAATTCTTGATGAAATTGTGATTCGATTTTGAAACCATCAATTCAATCTGATGAATCATGATTGTGTAACTTCATTGGATACCTGATTTAGTGAACTTCTTCAAGAGAAACAATTAAGATAACATGATCCAACAAGCTCATGCAAGTGCGCTTATTGCTATGGCTTATGTTGCGCAAGGGAAGAATAAAGGTAGATATATGAGCATTATTAAATGCTACAATTGTAAAATTTTGGTCATATTGCAACAAATTGTTCTCGGAAATTTTGTAAATATTGCAAAAAGTCAAGTCATATTATCTCCACTTCTCCACCCGGTCTTCTAAGAGACATTAAACTGTTTTCATGTCTCGATTGGTGCATCAAATTCTGCCACCATTTTTTTTTTGCTCCATGAGTTGTTCCCATAGTCCTTGCACCTTGCACATCAATCCACCCTCACTCCTGAAATGATACAACAGATGATAGTTTCTGTCTTTTCTACCTTAAGACTAACAAGTAACAAAAGTTCACTTTCTAAGCCATGGTATTTTGATTTAGAAGCTTTTAATCACTTCACCAACACTACCTCCCCTACCGTGAAAAACTACACTAGAGAAACCATCTAGTAGGTGGCCTAGTGGTATGAGCTTGGAACCAAGAAATTTGCTTCCCCTATTATTTCAAATTCGAGCCTTGTAGTTACTAATATAATGGCCATTGAAGGCTTACATCGTCATTAACTTTAGAGTCTATGAGATTGGTCGAGGTGTGTACAAACTAACCTAGATATCTATGTTAATTAAAAAAAAAAAAACTACAATAAAGATCTTAACATTCACAAAGTTGGTAGCAATTCTCTGCCTATTACCATTGTTGGTGATGATTCTTCCAAGTTAACTAATGTATTTGTATCTCCTATCTTGTCTACTAATCTTATCTTTGTTGGTCAATTGGTTCAAATTAATGATTGGAATGTTAATTTCACAAGGATGCATGGTGCAAGATCAGGTATCCAAAAAGATGGTCGCAAAGGATCTAAAATGGAATGACTCTTTCTTCTACACATTAACCCTATCACCAATACTCAATTTCCATCTTCATTTTGTGCTTGTGATGCTGTTAGAATTGATAATCAAGGATGGCATTGGCGTCATGGCCACCCTAGTTCTAATTCTCATGTACTTCGTACTTTATTCAATTCTAGTTTGATAAGTAATATTAAGTCCTATTTTATTAATGATATATGTTTAACTGTGTCAGTTGCAAGCTTGGTAAAAGTAAAGTTTTGGCATTTCCAACTCAAACATATTGGCATCATGTTGTTTTGATCTTATTCATAATGATTAAGGGAATGTCATATGTCATCTCACATACTCATTTCAAATACTTTATAACATTTATAGATGATTAGAGTTGTTTCACTTGGGTTTACTTTTCAATCTAAGGATGAAATCTTTGATGTTTTTGAAACTTTTTTTAGCTCTTATTGAGACTCAATTCTCAGCTAGTATCAACATCTTATAATCATATTTTAAGAGAGAATACAGATCTAATGTCACATGTCATCTCACATACTCATTTCAAATACTTTATAACATTTATAGATAATTAGAGTTGTTTCACTTGGGTTTACTTTTTTCAATCTAAGGATGAAATCTTTGATGTTTTTGAAATTTTTTTTAGCTCTTATTGAGACTCAATTCTCAGCTAGTATCAACATCTTATAATCATATTTTAAGAGAGAATATAGATCTATTAAGTTTCAAGAATTTCTTCAAAGCAAAGGAATGTTCTCACAACGTTCATATCCTTCCACTCCTCAACAAAATAGTGTTGTGGATAAAAAAACCAACAACTGCTTGATGTGGTAAGAACCTTGTTACTTGAATCCTTTGTTTCCTCTCATTTGTTGATGATGTTTTTTCCACTACTACTCATTTGATCTATCGACTACCATCTCCTAATCTAAACAATAATTTACCTTCTTATAATTTGTTTAAATATTATCTTACCTACTTTAATCTTAGCATATTTGGTTATATATGTTTCATGCATCTTCCACCTCATAAATATACTAAACTAAGTGCACAGTCTATCAAGTATTTTTTTCTTTTCTGGATTATGCCTTCAATCAAAGAGGTTGTGTGTTATGATATTTATGCTCGTCGAATCTGTGCTCCAAGAATGTATTTTTCTTCCAAAATCAATATTTCTTTCAAATCATGTTAAAGTCGTTTTCTCGTACCTTATTTGTTTTACATGATTTTTTTTACTCTTAAGCATTCTTTAGAAATCAATATATTGACTTGAATCAAAATTGTTTGTATAAGGTTCCTATTTAAAGGAGAATACAAAACATGAAATTAGGAACCAAATCAAGTCATATATCATAATTAGAAGTGGCTTTTAATTTATAGGAGTAACTAATACCACCAAATTTATAGACAACCTCATAAAATCTTCTATTTTACAACAAGACACATCATCACCATGAATCTGGTTCTACTCTAAATTCTTATGCTCCCCCTCAATATCATGTTCTGGAACATAACCCTGCCCCAAACTAAGCGATTGATCTAGTTACACCTCTATATCATACTACTAGACCTTTTAGACCACCTTATTGGTTATCACCGTGAATCTAGTTCCATTCTAAATTCCTATACTCCTCAAGATCATCTTTTGGCACCTGATCCTACCCCAAACCAAGCTATTGATCCAGAACCTCTCCATCACACTATTAGACCATTTGGACACCTAATTGGTTTGGTTTTTCATCACTTGTCTCTCTTAAAGTTCTGTTTTGTCTCTCTTGTAACTACTTTATCTCTTATTTTCATTCCCTCTTATTACAAATAGACCATGGAACATGAATGTTGGCAGAATGCAATGGAAGCAGAACTTCAAGCACTTGAGATATTGCACCTTACTGAAACCCATATGGAGTACATGGATTTATTTTGTTAAATTATGATCCCATGATTTTCTTGACCATTACAAAGCTCTTCTTAAGCAAGAATATGGCATGGACTACAAGGAGACACTTGTTTTTATTGCTATAATGACCACAATTAGGATTTTTTTAGTCATTGGAGCTTCATAATCTTGGTCATCGCATTAGATGGATGTGAAAAAACATTTTTCTCCATAGAGACCTTAAAGAAAAAGAACTAGATGACAATTCCTTATTGTATGACTACCTCCTCTTCACATGACGTTTGTAAGCTTAAACATTTTTTATATGGGTTAAAGCAAGCATCCAGCACTTGGTTTGAGAAGTCCATAATACACTGCTTAACTTCTCATTTGAACAAGGTCAATATTATGCTTTGCTCTTCTTCCACAAAGCAGCTACAAGTATTGTTCTTCTCTTAGATTATATGGTTGATATTATCATGACTGGGACTGATATTCCTTTAATTACTAAGCTTCAAAAGATATTGCATGAATCTTTTCATATGAAAGATATTAGTCATCTTACCTATATTTTGAGCTTGGAGGTGCATTCTCTATCCAATGGGATTTTTTTGGACCAACACAAGTATGTCCAAAATCTTAGCACCTTGACTAATTTGGCGAAGACTAGTTCAATTGATACTTCTTTAGAGATGAATGTCAAGCATAGAAAGGCTAAAGGGGACCTCCCATCTAATCCAACTCTTTATCAGAAACTTGTTAAAAGTCTTATCTACCTTGGCTAGTTTGGAGGAGACTAGTTCAGTTGACATTTCTTTGGAGGTGAATGTCAAGTATAGAAAGGCTTAAAGGAACCTCCTCTCTAATCCAACTCTATATCAGAAACTTATTAGGAGTCTTATCCTACTTTACATGCTGACAACATTAGCACTATTCATATTTTAGCCAATCTTGTCTTCAATGAACATACCAAACACATCAAGGTTGATTGTCACTCAAATTTAGAAGCTTTTGACTATAAGGTGATCTCCCTTGTATTTCTACTAATTATTAGGTTGTTAATGTCTTTAAGCTATGACTAGTCACCTGTCAACGACATCAATTTTTCATTGGCAAATTGTTGTTGGTTGACTTACAAATATCAATTTAAGGGGACATGTTAATGGTAGAAAGTTAGAGATTATTGTAAATATAGTAAATCAATTATAGGCATTCAATTATAGCTTGATTCTAGGGATTTAGATTAATCCTAAACCTGTATATTTACACATTGTACTCATGCATTAAGAATAGAAGAACTATCATTTTTTTAATCTAATAATCCTACATGGTTTCATAGCCATAAGATTTTATTTTCTTTTAGTATGGCCCAACTGAGTCTCAATTTTTTTTTCTATTGTCATTTGTCCTACTTTGAGTGTAGTAATGCTAGAGGGTAGGAACATTAAAGTACAAGCTGTGATTTCTGATGTTATTCCTATAACAACAAAAATCACAGAGCACAAACTGAATAATACCAACTATTTGAATTGAAGCAAAATAGTGTGAGTATATCTTCATAGTATTGATAAAGATGATCACCTTGTTGATGATCCACCATCCAATGCCACAGCAAAGAAAGCATGGTTGAGAGATGATGCCAGAATTTTCTTGCAGATTCGAGATTCTATTGATCTTAAAGCGATTAGTCTGGTTAATCATTGTGATTTGTTAAAGATCTCCTAGATTATTTGGCTTTTTTATATTCTGGCAAGGGAAATATATGTGTGTGTGTGTGTGTGTAAGAGAGAGAGAGAGAGGTTTTATCTCCCAAAGAAGTAAGACAGGTCTCTCACTAAATATTTTATGGATTTCGAACGGGTATACGAGAAGCTGAATTTTCTTCTTCAAATGATCTAGTTCCTATTAAACCAGTTATCACCCAAGTGTATTCTCAACGTCCTCTACCAGACAACTCACGTCCTCCATTAGCTCCTACGTCTGCAAATCCTAGTCTTGATCTTCCTATTGTTGTTTGTAGAGGTAAAAGACAATGTACTCATCCTATCTCATTGTTTGCTTCTTATATACATTTGTCTCCTTCTTTACGTTCCTTTATTGCTTCTTTAGACTCTCTATTTGTTCCCAAGACTTTAGTTCAGGCTTTGTTTCATCCTAGTTAGCGAGCTGCTATAGAAGATGAGATAAGAGCTTTAGACGATAATGCACCAGGGAACTCGTAGACTTTCCAGCAAGAAAACAAACTATTAGTTGTAAATGGGTATATGTTGTCAAAGTCAATCCAAATGGGTTTGTGGCTCGTCTTAAATCATGTCTTGTTGCCAAAGGATATGCTCAAACATATGAAGTAGATTATTCTGATACTTTCTCTTCAATGGTTAAACTTGCATCTGTTCGTTTATTTATGTTTATTATTGCTACTAATGATTGGCCTTTACATAAGTTAGATATCGAGAATGCATTTCTTCATGATTATCTGAAATAAGAAGTGTACATGGAGCAAACACCTAGGTTTGTTGCTCAAGGGAAGTCTAGTAATGTTTGTCGATTTCAAAAGTCCTTGTATGGGTTAAAACAGAGTCAACATGCTTGGTTTGGGCTATGCAATGAGGTTATTCAAGAATTTGGTATGAAGAAGAGTAAGTGTGATCATTCAATATTCTACCAACAATCTGAAGCTGGCCTTATCTTGTTGGTTGTGTATGTTGATAATATTATTATTACTAATAGTGACAATGAAGGCACCTCAGCTCCTAAAGTCTTTTCTTCAAGTAAATTTCTAAACTAAAGATTTGGGAATACTAAGGTATTTTTTAGGTATTGAAGTTATGAAGAGTAAAAAGGGTATCTTTCTATCTCAAAGAAAGTATATTCTTGATCTTTTGACAGAAACTGGAAAGTTGGGTGCCAAACCTTGTAGTGCACTAATGGTCACCAACACACAACTTATAGCAGAAGATGGTGAGTCGTTTACAGATCCTAAGATGTATCGTTGATTAGTTACCAAGATAAATTATGTAACGATGACTCGTCCTGACATTGCATATTCTATTAGCATTGTGAGTCAATTCATGTCCCCCCACGAGCTACCCATTAGGCAACCTTGGAACAAATTTTGTGTTATCTTAAAAGAGCTCCTTAGTGTGGTATATGTATAGAAATCATGGTCATACTCATATTGAATGCTTCTCAATTTCAGATTGGGCTGGTTCTAAAATTGATAGAAGATCTACTACGAGTTATTGTGTGTTGTTGGGAGAAACTTGGTGTCATGGAAAAGTAAGAAGCAAAATATAATCTCTCATTCCGATGCTAAATCAAAATATAGAGCCACATGTGAACTTACATGGATACAGCAATTGCTTGATGAGATTGGCCTTGGTAGTTCACTACCTATTAAGTTATGGTATGACAATCAAGCTGCTCTTCACATTGCATCAAATCCAGTTTTTCATGAAAGGACTAAGCATATTAAAATTAATTTTCACTTCGTCCATGAGAAAATTCATCAAAATTTGACCTCTAATAGTCATGTCAGAACTACGGAGCAATTGGGTAATATCTTCACTAAAGCTTTGAGTGGTCCTAGGATTGAATATATTTGTAACAAGCTGGGCATGATTAAGATATATGCTCCAGCTTGAGGGGAAGTGTTGTAAATATAGTAAATCAATTATAGGATTGATTATTGTTCTAAATAGAGTAAGCCAATTATAGGGTTATTAGTCATAAGGCTGATTATAGGGTTGATTTATAGGCATTCAATTATAGCTTGATTCTAGGGATTTAGATTAATCCTAAACTTGTATATATACATATTGTACTCATGCATTAATGCATTAAAAATAAGAGAAATATCATTTTCATACTCTAATAATTCCATAGAGACATTAATTCCTAATAATCATCCTTATAAATCAGCCTCCCTCCTAATTGATGCAAATCAACCCTTATTTAAGTAGATTAATGCCTTGTAAATCAACCCTCAAATTGTTGAAAATCAGCCTTACAAATTACTATATAATGGAGGTCTCTAAGGTGAAAAGGAGAAAAAACACAAATTTCTTTCATACTTTTGTGTCTTAATGTAGAGACAAGACCATTTTGTTAAGTTAGGTGTATTGGAGGGCAAGAAAATGGGAAAACAAACAAGAAAGACAAAAGGTGGGAGATGAAACTTCGATCAATATTGCAGCGAACACAACCCTTTCACATGCTTCAACAGTATCTAAGAAAACTTGGTTCATCTGTAGTGCTACTCATCTTGAGTTTTATTGAGCCCATCTAGACTCGAGCTTGAGTTGTTTCACATTATATGAGAAAAATTATAAGTTGAACAAGGAAGTATGTCAATAAGTTAATTAGTTTAACTTGATACAAAAGAGGAATTTAGTATTGAGACCATTCTCAACCATAGATATAGAGGATTGGGTCATTTTTACAGGTCTACCAATAAGGAATCATTTCATCAGGTACGAAAAAATATTGATTATCTCAAAGGTTAGATTAGTTAATTTGATGTACCTTAACATTTATATGAACGAGCAAGGCAATGATGAAATTTACTTTCATGTTTAACATGTAAATGCATGCATCCAAACACCGTTATCACAGTAACACCATTGTAGTTTATTTTATTTCAAAATTTTCACAATCAACACCCAATAGCATTAGGAACTATTAGCATATGACAGTTTGCACACTCCATAGATTACACCATAAAAGTTAGAGCCCTTGACATATAGCATGGCAAATACACAAACCAATTACTCATCTTCATTGAAGAAAATATTGTTACCTGTATTCCTCCAACAAGCATCTCCAGAGAAGGATTCATTATCAAATTCTCTATTGTGATTCCATGAGCGGTGGCTACTAGCTGAATCCCACGCTGTGCAATTGTACTTGCAGCCATTGCTTCAAGTTTTGTCCCAATTTCATCTATCACAATCACTTGTGGCATATGATTTTCAACTGCCTCTATTAATACCTAGACATTATAAACTTGTAAGCATTTGCCCCTGCTGACAATAAAATTACAAAATAACACATCTAGGTCTCCAGATTAGGAAGTAAAAACAATAAAATCAAGTTGTGAACAAAACTACAAAAAAAATGGCATGCATTGCTCATTGTAGTAGTACAATGATCATATGCCAATTACTAAACAGCAGTGTTATATGCTTCAGAGATTTCATTTCCCGAGGGCATAACATGCATATATGCTTAATTAATGCTAGTCATTTCACTTTATAATTGAAATATCTATTAATCTCATTAACAACATTTGTTATCAAACCTCGACTAGTCCACTTTGTTTCATGAAAACAGATGCACTGTAGACAGGCCCATAAAGGAGATCACACACTTCCAGCCTATACCTTATGTTGCATATCTAAATCAGGAACTTGCATCCGTCGAGCATTGCCAATTCCTGCATGAGGTATATCACCATCGCCTCCTATCTCATTGGATGTATCAACAATCATCACTCGTTTCTTGTAATCATTTGCAAGCATTCGAGCAATTTCCCTGCAAAACTTAGGATTTTAGGTCACCCGAAAGAATGATGGATGCACCAAGAGTAGCAAAAATCCACTATTATAGAACAGTCCAGATGCAAACTCGGTACTCAAATCCCCAAGTAAGACTAGTTTACACCATCTATAAGCAAATAATAAATTCAGCAACGAAAATACTCTCCTGCTACAAAATATAAGCAAAAGATAGCATATTTCAACTTCATCTATTTTCCCACGCCCAGGATATTAGATGTCTTCAGAAATGGAACAAAACACTTGCATAGAAATATTTAAGGATGAATAACAAATGCAAAGATGGTCTGAGCCAACAGTAGTGGTGAAATAAAGGGCATTGAGAAATTGAAAAGCATAAGAAAAACGAAAAAGTTAGCTGGGGGGGATTTTAAGAAAGCAAAAACCTATAGATGAATACTAAATTTTCCAAAACTAAAACTATTATACATTGCTCTAAAAGTAGAGCACCATGGTTCTTTATAACATGGAACTGTGACATAGTTTATTTCTTTTAGGACACAATTCATTAACGAAGTCTCACATCTAAAAGTAGCATGCCCACTTTAATTAGGCAGGCAAGTAGATTCAGGTGAAATAAAATAAGAATCATTTTTCTTCTTGTAAATAAAACCTTCAATAATCAAGAGACACTCCTCAACCTAATTACAGTGTAGGCAATTGCTCATTTCTTTTAATGCATAACAAATCGATGCAGAAATCAATTTAGAACAAAACAGAAGCTTTTGTGTGAAATCATATAATGTCCATTAAAAACAAGAACAGCTAACCTGATAATTGTAGTCTTTCCCACCCCTGGAGGACCAATAAACAAAAGGGAAGCACCATCGTGAACTAAATCTCTCAGCAAACTAGCACTGCCTGGTATTGCCCGACCAACACGACAAGTAAGACCAATGATTTGGCCCTCTCGATTTCTTATGGCACTAATGCGATGCAATGTCTGGCTGATGCCTGCTCGATTGTCAATAGCAAAGTCACCAACCTACACTATGCCATTCTAGTAAGCCAAAAGTCTCTATTTCCCATTAATGATTAATCAAGAGGGAAACAAAAAAAAAATTATATAGGATGGAAGAATGAGGTAGTGATAGCTTAACTAAAATATTGCTATTGAAGATTAAAAAAAAAAAATCAAACCAGGACTTTAAGCAAAATAAAAGGAGGGAAATGCTTGAAAAATGGATCATAAAAATTTAGTGAAGAATCTAGGTCGTTCTCCTTAGGGGACTAAACTTGAAATTATGCTCCTTGAACTTTTGATAAATGGTTCAAGACTTCAAATTTCATCCAACTCATTTCTCCTCCTAATTCTGAAAATTAAATTTGACACACTTAATATGTAAAACTTCAAAAAAATTTCTTTTCTTTTCAGTTAGTAGATGTTGGAAATACAGTCGAAGCATCCGTTATTTTTTTCTTTACTTTCTCTAAAACAAATGTCGTCAGTATTGATAATTTAAGAATTATGAAGAATGGTATCCTATTATTCAAATCCTTTAAAGTAGTGACAACAAAGACGATGATGATAAAGAAACTACTACTGAAATAACAAAGACACCAAATCAATCAAAATATATTATCAAAATTGAATCACAAACATTATAAAATAGTACTCGTTGAATCCTCAACACAATGTATTCAAGTGGAGAGTAAAAACATGATAAGAATTTAGATTATACAAAGAATATGCATTCCATGATGACAAAACGAGCTACCAATAATGTAGTTGTGAAAGAAACATGGAGTGGAGCTGCTGTATCCAGCTCATGTCATGAGCGGTACAACATTTGAAATATTACAGCCCCACATCAGAAAGAGAAGGAAAAGTAATGTTGTACACACCTTAGAAACCTATAATTAACAGCTTCGACCTCAGCTTTATACAATGGACTTGTCTATTTCAAGAGAAATTTTACAAGTTAGTTAGCAGGTGGAAACCACCAGTAGAATCCTGCTAGGTCAACAGCTGAAGAACAGGTCATCAGAAAAAGAAGGAAAAGTGAGCATGTACGTAACTACCTACTTAATCCACTATTGATAACTTGATTTTTAAGTTCTTTCACTGCATGGAAAGGACAATGTTGCACAGCATTGTTAGACCAATGAGTTACTTGGGCATTGCAATATTACCCTTGTATCTTTTTTTTATCTCTAGTTATGTGAAATATATATGAACCTAAGATTTGTCAAGGATAATACATGGTAGCAGAAAAGTTTTCAAATTTTAGAGAGTTAAGAATATTGTAGAGATGTGATCTTGCCATGAGGTTGAGATTAATTTGCAACCATTCATACTAAGAAGCTCTCCAAAGAAAATAAAATGAGTTATATGGTTCAAAACTTGACAGAAAATAAGGTATTTCCACGAATTCATCCTCGAAAACTACTAGAAAAAATGAACAACTAGTCTTTTGAGCATTACATCTCTTTTCCTCTCAACAAGAGCCTATTATTTATGTATATTGTTGTGTTCGTAGCTATCTCAGTTACTATGATCAAATAGTGGGAACAGGAAAGCATGTCTCAGCAAAACTATCTTAGATTCAAACCCAACAACATCGCCAAACAAGTAACTCACCACCAAATGAGGTGTCAATAATTCAAATGTGTGATTAGTACCTCGGTCGCTATCATTTGGTAGTTTAAGGTTCAAGAGCAACTTGTCAATGAATACGATGTCAACAATATAATGAGTAACGACTAGAGAACGACCACGACCTCCCAATCTACTAGGCTTCAGCATTGCAATATCACTGAAAGCCCTAAAAATTGAAATGAATTTCCTTGCACTCAAAAAGCTGACTTGATTGATACTATCTCAACAGACATAACACTGGAAAATTTTGAGATGTCATAAGTATACAAAATTGTGATTACAATTTACAAGCATGAAACATTTATCATTCAACCAAATAGTATCCTCCACCCAACATTGAATTAGAAAAACACAGCATCATCCTAAACTAACATAAATTATAAGCGCATTTTATCAAGAACTTAGAAGGCAAGAATAACAAAACAATTCAAAACCTGTGAAGTAGCATGTTGGAGATCCTGAAGAGTGATGGGGCAATCAGATAGAACAAAGTCCCCAGATGGAAATCTCGCTAGTGGCTTCCTACCCAAATCCATAACCACCTCAACCAAGTCAAGAAGCTCCGGGTGTTCACTAACTCTTCTTCTCATTTCTTGGGGTAATAAGGCCAAGAGGCGACCCAACTCCACCTCAAAACCATCTTCTGGCGAAGGAGAGACTGAAGAGTTCGAAATTGAAAGAAACCCACAAAGTTTTTTGGAGAGAAATTGTCGTGGAAGTCTTTGTTTTGGAGAGAAATGGAGGGTTTTGGAGAGTGGATAAGTATGGTGTGGGAGTTCGGTCAAGGGAGGTAGAGGTAGATGGTGAGGGATTTGCAGCAGAGAAAAAGAAAGCATTTGATTTTGGCGGGAATGGAAAAGAAATTGTTTTGGAATATTAAAAAAAGCAGGGCAGGATAGGTTCTGCAGCGGATGGATATCAGATCAGATCAGATCGTATTATCAATGGGAGAAAGAGAAGATAAGCCACAGTTTTAATGGGGTTGGGCTGTTTAGGCAATCTATCCATCCACGGATAGATCATTAGGAGTTTTTTTGTCATATGCTTACGATGGGTATGTTGTGCTGCTGGCGATGTAGATGTTCTTTCTGTTATAAACACAGAGTAAACTTTTATCAAACATTACAATTACATTTATTTACAATTACAATTTTAATTATAATTATAATTATTATAAAATAAACTAAAGGAAATCATCATTCGTTGTTCATTTTACATTAGAAAAGGGCACCAATGCTGGGAGTGCAGTTCGGTTTTATGGTGTTTTTAAAAAAAAAAATTCTCGATTTATAGAATACCAAATTATTTTAAATTTTAATAGTGTATTTATTTTAATTTGTTTCTTTAATATATGGAGATATATTTTACAATTTAATTTTACATTTCAAATATTAAAATCTATAATTAATACCTAACATTTTATTTTTGTCAAATTATTTAATTTAATATCGAGAATATACATTACATTATAAAATTAGCTTAGCCAAATCAAATCTCAAGATCTAAATAATGTATTTTTTTTTTCATCTTAAAATACTTCCACTTTTCTTATAACTTTGCTTGTTACTCATGAAATTATAATTATAATTTTATCTTTACTTTTTTTCACTTTTTATATATTTCTTAAGTTATATGCATATATTTAGATACATTGTTATGACTATTGTATTTGATTTTGATTTTGATTTTAGCTCTACAAAAGTCAAAGAAAGATAACATGAAAGAAAAATAGCGTAACAAGAATATTTGAGTAAGTCATAAAAAAAGTATACATATATGAGAAAGTGAGTGAGAAACATGTATTTCTTGTCAATTACCTAATTTTTACATTCAAAGATATTGAAAGCAAGCAACAACATAGCACCACACAAGAGATAATGAATTTATAACTTAATTATGCATTACAAATTAGGGAATAGATTAAATGATAACTGAATTTAGAGATAAGCTAGATATGTTGAAGACGCAACATGTTAATAATCATGATAAGGTTCAAATTAGGCCTAAGTAAAGAAAATTTAATGTCAACATAGCTATTAGGCAAGTTAACACTAATATGGATGAGTTTGTGGCTAATAATACGGACACGAGTGAAGTTTGTTTTAACGATGATGCTATTCTTCAGCATGATACTGATTTTTTGAACTTAAAGTATTTTTTCAAGATACAAATTTGAGAAGAAATTTTTTTAAAGAAGGGGAGGATGATATGAATCAAGTTAGGTTCGAAGTTGTCTTGAAAATGCTCGCTAACTAATTTTGCAAAATCAAATATATCTATTAAACCATGCATCAAAATGAGCTACAATTTCATAAGAATATACTAGATATATGAAACTATATTTTGTAAATTTTCATGTCAAACGGGGTTCAGAAACATACTATTTTAAAGAGTCAAAATTATATAAATCTTATCAAATTTGTCAAACTATACATTTATGTACTGTTTGGGACATATTTAGAGTTACAGGTAGAATATTGTTGCAATTCAAGTTGAGCTGGAAATTAAACATATTAATCTTTTGAACCATATATGATAGGAATAGTAATTAATTTAGATGAGATAGAACGGCGTGTTAGAAGTTAGGACTAAAAATATGTGAAGAATATGTAGAATTGAAGATTTAGGCTATATGGAAGATTTTTGGCATGAAGAATTTTTTTTTAATTGTCTTATTTTATATATTTATTCATCAATAATTATTGTTTTGATTTGGGTTTGCTTTGATTCACTAAATATTGTTTAGGATTTATTTTATTATTAGATTTATAATAGTTGATTACTAATTTATGCCCAATAACTTGCAACCCAAAATGAATCTATTAGGTTTAGTTAGAGAATACTATATTATGTTTTATTGGCTAATAATTTCAGCAGCAAGTTAGAGAATAAATATGATTTTTCTTTTTATTTGTTTGTGACTAAACAAGTTTTATTTTCAGGGATTAAACTCATATACTGACTTATCAAAAATTAATTAGTTTAATAACATCATTCATATACTTAGGGTTCTTAAATACAATGTTATCTTTGAATCTAAGTTTTTCTTCTAATATATTTGGCTCTTAGATACATGGATATCTCTAGTTTAAAGTTCTATTAAACCTAAATTTTTGTTTTCTGAATTATTATCTTAGGTGATTGAGAAATTCATATCAATCGAATAATTTTTTTATTTTAAAATATATTATTATTATCATTTAAAAATTATTTTATTATCATTTTCATGTTGACATTCAAGAATAAAACCATTAAGTTTTTTTTTTATCCTATGTCCATTTATGATAATTAATTCTTGAATAAATATTTAGGAGTTAAAAATATATTATTATTATTATTATTAAGCAACAATTCAATCATTAATTTTAAATTATAAAACATATTCATGATTAAAAAATAACAATCAAACAAGTTTAGAATCAAATCAAATTATATTAAATTTCACAAAAATCAACCCAAAAACTCAATTGAATTCAACAAAACTAATGGTTCCAAACTATAGCCCCAATCATTAGTAATTCAACAAAACACATGGTTATAAAATTTAATCTCAATCATTGAATAATCAACTCAACAAATCCTCTCCTAATATTCCATAATCATCTAAATCATAAAAAATTATCTCATCTAAAATTTCACCAATAAGATCAATTTAATGTTTAAACAAATTCTTTTAAACAATACTTTTAAATAAAGAATATAAATAATGGAAACCATCATACAAAAATAATTTCTGTTTTTTTAGAGAGTGTTTAAGTATGTATTATAGGGGGTTGATGTGTGTGGTGAGGATTAGAAAAAATGTTTTTTGTGTGGGGTTTTTTAGATGGATTGTTATGGTTTGTAAAAAATACAAATGTATGTGTATATTTATATTATTTTTTAATTGAGTATTTTCACATTCTAAATTTTTAAAATTCTATCTTATAAAACAACTTTGATTTTTTTTCTTTGCATTTATTATTTCTCACATAGTCCTTGTAAAACAACTATGATGAACCTTCTCAACTTTTTTTCTTTTTTCTACTACTTTTTTTTTCTCTTGTCATCTTTTTTTTTTAGTTATCTCAAATTCAACTAAGATTTATATATACAACCTTAAATATCAATTTATTATTTTATTTACTCTATTTTTGAACTATGTATTCTTTTTACTGCTACCTCTTTTACCTTATTTTTGCACCTCCATTTAAAAACAATTTATTGTCTCAAGTTAAAGATTATCTACTAATATTTCTTAAAAAATGAGTTTAAGGTCAAATGTTTGACATAAAACATAGCCCAAATTATAAAAATAAAAAAAATAAACATGGTAATTTGTTGGATACTTTAGCTTATCATAGTGTTTCTAAAACACTAAATAAAATCCAAATTTTAATATCTTTACCCTTTTCCTCAGTAAAAAAGCCATACCTCATTTTATCCCTCAAATCTTTTCTTTTTATATTCATTTATTTCCTTATGCACCTCTCTATATATGTATATACATGTTTTGTCCAAAACTCACAAATAATTAGGCAAATGAGCATATAATATTAAGATTATAAGTATGCATCTTGCAAGTTCATCCTAAACACAACAAACCAACACAAGATAGCATGCACTATAAAAAAAAAACTTGCATAAGATATGGGAACATAATTCTAAGAGTGTACTAAAAATAAAAAGATATTATACTTTAATAAAACTAGTTAAGTGCATTTATTTGTTGAAATACTTAGAATATAATTAAGATAAAATTTATTATTATTAAAGATTAATAGTTTATGCTTAAATTTTTATATTCAAAAGGTTTGATTCAATAAGCCTTTTAGTTTTCCAACAATACTACTTGGTTTAGGTGCATTGAAAACAAGATCTAATGAACCAAGAAACTAACGCTTTAATATCTTTCTACAAGATTAAACCAAAACTCTTAAAAGAAAAAATAAAGCTCAAACTAGAGGAGAAAAAACTAAAATAAAAATAAAAATAGAAATAATGTAAAATAATAATAATTAAAAAAAATCTTATTAAAAACTCTTCTTTCATTCTCTTTTCTTATAGTGGATTTGAAAAGCTAAAAGATAAAGAATCAATTATGGTAATAACCAAAACTCATTGCCACTATTACTAATTTTGATAAAACTAGAATCAAACCTAAACGTTTTAACTTTAAATCACATATCTTTTGAGTTGAAAAAACTATTTTAGGTTTTATAAAAATCTTTGGAAAGAAAATTGATCATATTTTATTATTTATGGGCTAGACTAGATAAAATGATAAAATAATGGGTTAAAGAAATAATTTTCATAAATCAAACTCGGAATATATCCAAGATCAAATTTAAGTTGGATAAAAAAAAATTATTACCCAAAACATTATTTTACAATAAACCTAAATTTAAATTCAGGTATGAAGTTGAGACAAATTATTCATTCACTAGTTTGTAAGGAATTAAGCTAAAAGCCCATTTTACTTAGATATTCTCCTCTCTGAAAAGTTAATTATCCTTTGGGCCTCATTTTAATGTTCCACCAACCCACTTTATAAGCAAGGAGAATTTGCTTATTTTCTACGTGGGCTAGAAGTGTACTAGCAAAGTTTTAGATTTTTTCAAAGTATATTAATTAATAATTTTTTTATTAATAATTTTTTAAATTATATGAATATTTCATATTAAAGAGTTTATATTGAAATTTAAATTTTAATAAAATTTTAATCCAAAAAANATATTGAGTTCACTTGGGTTTTTTAAGAACTTTTTAATCTAGTGCCTAGAATCATGGTTTTAGCATGAGCATGCTTCTGTTTAATAAAACTCCTCTCAGAGTTTTTCATATGTTGTGAGTACGTACTTTTATTAAGAATACCGTCTTAGATGCTGGCAGGCTTTTCCGTTTGTTTGATAAAAATCCTCTTCTTTTCTATTTCCTGGGTTTTCATTTTGTTTAATGGGTTGTGAAGATTTTCTTGACACTACTTTCTGCGTAGAATCTTGAGGTTAGGATATGGGCATGTTTCAATTTGCTGCTGCTGCGTTAACTCAGAGTCCCCATAGTTGTATCTAACTGAATTTAGAATCAAAACCAGAAACCTTTGGAGGAACCTGCACTTCTTAAACTTAAAGCTAAGACAGATTCCTTTGCCTAAAGAAAAACAGGGTGTTTTTAATAATTTTAATCAATCAATCATCGCCATGGATGTAAAAGAAGTTTCAATGGTGTTTGTGAGTTTATGTAATGTCTCCGTCATCCGACTCACACTAGACGTTTACATGCATAAAAAAAAAAAATCTGCAAGTCACTGTTGGATGTGGATCCAGGCATCATGAAATCCTACTCTCGAAAGGCATTGGAAGGATACGTCTACTGCTAATAAAAAACTATAAGTAGAAGGCTGCCAGGATTTGAAAATAGAGAGAAACAGGTTGTTTTAATAGTAAGCATATATATATATATATATACTGGGACAGTGTATACGTCCTGAGTATGTGTGAACATATATCGAATCTGTTTGAAATGCGCTAAAAATCAATAATAAAATCCAAGACTTCTTTTGGATTCATAGGGAATACCATAATTCAATATTTTTTTTAAGAAAAATGGTATTCTTTACTTTTTAATAATCTGTTCATCATCAGCATTTTGGATTACAATCATTATAAATATTTACAGATGATTTAATGTTATTGTTAGTCCTTCGCCATTAGAGTGATGCCAACTTTTTTATATCGCTACTCTCTATTTTCTATGTTTTTGTTTATTTTACATTTTAAAAAATTAATAAAGACAAAGGTTATACAAACAAAAATTGAGTGGTGTGTTTGACCTCCACATCTATTTGCATCAAACACACTCTTAACATCAATGTCATTGTTAAACCTAAATAATTAATAGGGTGATTAAGAGGTATGCTTTTTTATTTTTTATGGCACATTGGATTCAAACCTCGACGACAAAGCTAGGAAAAATAATTAAAAAAAATATAAATACTGGTTTGATATTGGGAGTGCATTAGTAATATTATCCAAAAATTTAAAAAAAATAATATTAGTTGATGTTTATTAAAGATAAAATTAAAATATACATCCTCCAGTAAAAAATATCATAATTTACATTATCAGTTTTGCTACTTAATGCATGCAATACTTGCAGTACTGATTACAGCATGTATTACGCACAAGAACATGAACTGGAAAAAACAAGGTCTGCCATTTGTATATGTCAATTTGCAGTGGGGATGGAGAAGTTAGAAAACGACATCCGGTTCTTGATTTTATTGTCAATATCATTGGATATAAGCAATGGGAATTATTGAAGAATTAAATATAATAATTTTCATGACTCGAGGTGTTGTATTTATTTATTTTCGTACCATAATAAGGTTTCTAAATTGCTTCGGTCCGTTTCGTTTACATTTTTAATTAACAAAATACTGATGGGACATAACTGGGAAAGTATTTGAATCTTCTGAAAATCAATGATTATGCGTCAAATCTCATTATTTATTTTGAATTTAATAATTTACATTATTTGAGGAAAAAAAATATTGAGTAATTTTGGGTTTATCATTTATAATACGAGTTAAATCCTTAAACGAGGAGTAAGATCCTGGGAAGATCTTGACCTAATTGAAGATTTTTGTCGCATTTTCTATACATAATGTTAGGTTCATATCCGACACTTAGAAAATGTAATTAATGTTATAGCAATCTCTTAGTATGATGTAGTGACGATAACCTTAAGAAAAAATCACTCAAAAACAACTTTACGAGAGACAAGAATAATACAACTTTGTGTTATTTTGTATAGCCTTGAAGGAAACACCGTGCATTATTGATGGTGGGGAAAGTCATGATGCCTACAATTGTTTTATATATATCAGCTTTTATATATATATATATATATATGACTTGTGTTCTATGTATTCAAATGAAATGATGCGTAAGGGCTGAAGTCATACATTATTTACATAGCCTCATGAATTACATGCATTTCATTTCATTTCATGTATGTTGGCTGCTTTATTTTGTAAATTTCAGGAAGTTTCTTTGGTATCATGAGAAAAAATTGACATCAAATTCATTTGAATAAATAGCATTCAACCTCGACCACTATAAGCTGATTTACTGCAGTTGCTTTTTTTTTTTACCTTGATAAATTACTTTGACCATACTTTTATTTTGGAGATTTTATTGTCAAGGAACGTATTTTGAAGAAAATAAATAGCATTGTGTTGGGTGTGCTTGTGAGTGATAATTATCCTATATTAAAAATAAATAAAGGTATGAGATGTTTGTATATAAAATGTACTTAAAACCTCTAAGTTGAAGTTTGTTGTTTTGTTTATTTTAAAGGTGGTGTCCATTCTCTTAAGGAAGCCTCAAGGAGTATATGTTCAATACAAATATAGATATTCATGTATTTTTCAAGGCACAAACAACTTCATAATTATATTAGGTGTATAATTTTTTTTAAATTGAAATGTTAATAAGTCCTTTTGTAAGATAAAAAGTTACCATGAAACATGAATAGTTGGTATAGTATGTATAGAGAAGAAATAAATAATGATTTAATGGTGAAAAAAATTTCAATTTAAAAACTTAAGAGAAAGAGATATCTCAAAATGAAAAGAAGAAAATACATATAAGAGGAAGGAGGACATGTGCACCAATCGAGAACTTCTATACAATACAATCTTTTCCTTCAACTAACAAGGCATGGAAGGTTTTTAGTTTGTGTGCGGTCACTTTCCTTTATTCACTTGCTACCCATCCACTTAAGATTCATAATAAATATATGCTTACGGATAAGTTGTGGTAATGATCTATTTTTTATTGATAAAATTTATTTTAATTTTGTATATAATTTATTCAAACTAGATAATAAAATAAATAATCATGTTATAGTGTAAAAGATAAACTAGATTGATTTTCTTATTTAATTTGGATAAACTAATAATTCAAATAAATTTATCTTTATCAACAAATAACCATTCATTCATTAATCAAGGTTAACCATTTTGACATTTCTAATTTTTCTTTTTGATTGATATATGACAAGACATAATGAGGATGTATTAATATACAAACAGTTCAAATAATTCAATTATAAATAAATATTTTATTAAAATATACCAATAAGTACAATTGAAACAGTGTTATGCAGCATGAAAATATATGCAACAACATTCTAATAATTTCTAACTTGTTTTATGCAGTAAGTTGCATCTTGATAGTTTATAATATATTCAAAAACTGTCATGCATCATATATTGTTATATAACTACAAGCATCAATTTCAAAGTACATTAAATATTCAACATAAGGTTTTTATGCTAAAATAATATCATAGTTATTACATATCAAAATATTCAATATTCAATGTTCAATATTTCGCTAATTAAAAATTAGTAAAATTCCAAAACAATTCAAAAAACAATTATGATGGGCAGTTGGTTGGTTGTTGCTTACTTCGTCTTCCTTTCATACATCCTTGTTTCCCTTTTGTTTTGTCACCAATCATATTCCTCGTCTTCACCAATAATAGACTGATGCATTTGTTTGAAATCTAAGTCAAGTTGAAAAAGTTTGTCATTAACTTGCATAATATTTTATTGCATATCCATTAACAACTTATCAACTACATCAATAATTCATTCTCACTTATTAGTAAGACCATCAAACTTGTTTGATAGTACTTGCAATTGCTTTATTATAAAAAGTAGGGTTGGTTTAAGGTGTTTCGGGTTTAGAGGAGGTAGACTTTTTAGGATGTGATTTTTTTCATGCTAAACACAATTTTAGATTTGACAACAGTTACAACTGAGATCTTTCCATAAATCTTGATAGTTAGTTCAATGTCATATAAAGGTACTTTCAACATGATTATTATCTTAGATATCAACCTATCAAAAGGCACATGCATTTTCTTCTTAATTATAACTTTTTGTATTTCATCAATAAAATGAGTAGTTAGGTCGATATAAACTTTAGCAGCAATAGTATATATGAACTGAGCTTTCTCAACTGTTAGCTCAATATGTCATGCAACAGGCCAGAAGTTTGTTTGTATGATTTTTACTAACAGTTGGTAAGGACGCAACATAATGTTCATGACCAATCTATGTGATTTAACATATTATTTTGGTCTTCTAAGGCCAATAAATAAATCATTCATCTAAGTCTTTGAAAGGCTTCTATTTTTTTTTATAGGAAAAGTCAAGATCTATAATTTCATGTAGCTCACATAACATCTTATTTAAAGTAGGAGAAAACTTAAAGGTTTAATATCTAATAATAAAAGTAATGGAGAAGTCATTAAGATGGAAAGGCTCATAGTTTGCATAAAACTCTCTAACTACTTCAACATACGAAGTAAATGCTTTTTCATTCAGTTTACTTTATTATTTTTTCTTAAAGATGTCTTTTATAAATGTAAAAGTAGGGTCAGAAAATTCATTTATTAAAACTTCTATTTCACCCATTACTTTTTTTAAGAAGTTGAATCTATAAGCTATTTTAGCATTACAGGAAATGAAGTGGTCAATTTTTTCAAATTATGCTACAAATTTAGAGGAAAAAACTAGCCAATGTTTTGCCTTTTTCTTTTACCTTTTTAATCTTAAAGGGCATAATTTAAGTCTTTTCATGAGATGAAGTCTCATGTTCTTCCTTATTGGAATATTGTAAAACAGGGGTTACAAGCTTCTTCTTATCTTTTACTTTATAACATCCCATCAACAAGAAAATACATTGGTAATTTTCAAAACCAACAAACCAGAAGAAATGTGTTTCACAAATGCAGTGCACAAATAATTGTAAAATACATTATAAATAATACTCTTAAGAAATTTTATATCAAGATAGGATATCCTTACCATTTTTGTAAAAACATACTAAATGAAAAATAAATAAATGTTTTGTCTTAAAATTTTTCTTTTTTATTAAAAAAAGTCAAATAAAGATGAAGAGATTTTCTTGGAAAAAATATGAAAGGAGTGCCTTAAAAAATGAAATTGAGAGAGAAAAAGAATGATGTTTGTGTGTTTAATAACCGAAACCATTACTTGATCTTTGAAAAAGCTATTTTTCACATGTTGTCGCTTATATCAAGCTTCGTGATATGCACCTATAGTTTTTTTTATGATCATATGTCAATGCTTTGAAGAAGATTGACTTTTTGGATTATCCATTTCTTTTTTCCTTCTATAAATTAGCTAAGTCATATCATTTTCACATGTTTTTTCTCATTAGTGTATCTAATTATACACTTAGACATTAATACGGACCTGCATCAAGTAACCTAATTTTATTGCTTCACAATTGATAATTTTGAAGGAGATAATTACTTTACTGATCAATTTTTATTGATGAATGCACATTATTTAGTTGACCAAAACAAGATGTAAGTTTATAAGTGAGAAAGACAATAGTTCTATCTTAAAATTTCTTTCTTTATTTTTTTTTAATCTTTGATATGACATATGCTAGCAAAGTTTCAGCATACCTTGAAAGTCAAATTTTATGCCAAGACTTAGATATAAAACATTTTCACACCTAACATAAGATTTGATTAACTCTATTATTTATAATATATAATTTTTTGTTTATTTTCATAGTAAGCAATTGATTTTTATCTTCAAAGAATTGGAAAGTACAATAAATCCATACTAAGATGTTTGTCTATTTTCATAATAATGTGAGCACTTGAATTTTTCTTAAAAATATATCATGAGGAATGTCTTCTTAGTTTGTTTACCAGGTTCAACTAGTTTTAATCAATTCAAGGTTACTTCATCTTAATTGTTAGCACACCTGTTTTGAAATCAATTTTATTTTTGTTAATAATTAGTAAAACAACTTAATTTCTCACAATGCTTAAGATAATACCTTTATTTAGTCTTTCAAAAAAATAGTGTTTTAAAAGCAAGACCATACCAAATAAGATTTGTTTTGATCTTTTTATAAATAAATTTATAAGATATAAAGATATATATTAGGCATACTTATAAGGTTTGCTTTCATGCTTTAGTGTTAACAACCTTTCACTTATGTGAAAAAACATATAAAAACACAAACAAAACTTTATGCACATGTATTTATTTATTTTTTTTTACAAATTTTATCTCTTTTAATAATTAAAGCATGTTACATACACCAATGACTTTCCTAAAAAAATTAAATTTTAAACCATTTAGAGATTTTGTTAATAAGTCAACCAATTATTATTTGATGTTCATATGTTCTAATGACACAATCTCAACCAAGTCTCTAATGAAGTGAGGTCTTATATCTACATGATTGATTCTTAAATGTTGCATATAATTTTTAGAGATACTAATTACAATGAAATTATCACAATGAATATATATAGTATTTTGAGAGAAATTATAATCCTCTAACATTTTTTTCATCCAAAGAAGTTGTGTGCAACAAATACTTATTGCAATATAATTGGCTTATACAATGAAAAATGATATTTAATTTTTTTTCTTACTCATCCATGCTGAAAAGTTGCCATTAACATAAAAACACTCTCAAGTGGTGTTTTTCTGTCATCATCATTGCATGCCTAATCAACATCTAAACAATCAACTAGACTCATGTTTAAATATTTTGAATACCATACACCATAGTGAATTGTAACACTAAGGTATTTTAAGATTCTTTTAACTATTGTAAGATATGATTCTTTATAATAAGATTGGAATTTAGCACAAACACTTACAATAAAAGCATTGATAAGTCTACTAGCAGTAATGTAAAGTAGACTCCCTATCATGTTTCTATAAAGTGTAGAATTAATACATGTAACATATTTAACAGATGTGCTTATAAATGTACAAACATGACTATTTCTTTCCATCCTATAATTTTTAACCATACATCTAACATATTTAGATTGAGAAATAAAAATTTCATTTTCGCTCTACTTCATTTGTATGCCAAGAAAAAATTTTAACTCACTAATCATACTTATTTCAAATTCTAATTTCATTTCTTTAGAAAAATCAAAGAAAATGAGCTACAAATATCTCTAAACACAATGTCATTAATATAAATATAAGCAATGAGTAAATGTTTAAGAGATTTTGTTAACAAAAAAGTCATATCAGTTTGTTTTTTTTAAACTATTATCTAGTAGATATTTTGTTAACTATTTGTGTCATGCTTATGGTACTTGTTTAAGACTATAAAAGGGTTTCTTTAAACTATACACATAACCGACAAATAAATGATTAATGAAACCTTTGTTGTTCTATATAGACCTTTTCTTATAGAATTATATTTAGGAATAAACTCTTTATATTCATCTAATGCAGTTTGAAATTAAAGTGACAAGTTCTTGTAAGCAACATATGAACAAATTCTAAATGAACTACTAGTGCAAATATTTCATTAAAATAAATCCCTTCAACTTGAGAGTATTATTGTGCCATTAGTCTTACTTTATTTCAGATAATTGTTCCATACTCGTTTGATTTGTTCTTGAAGATCCACTTGGTTCTGATTATTGTATGAATATTAGGTCATAAAACTAGTTCTCATACATCATTTCTTATGAACTAACTTAGTTCCTCATACATGACATTGATCCAACTTTCATCTCGAAAGACATCTCAACCTTCTTAGGTTTAGTTTGTGAAAAATAACAAACATATGAGACTCAATTGATAACTTTTTTTCTTAACCTCATACCTTCATCCAATTTTCCAATAATATTTTCCTTAAGATGATTGTGTTTTATCTAAGAAGAAGGTTTTTTCTCTCGTGATTATTCAGAAACATGTGAGGAACTCTCCTTCTAATGTCTTTCATCTTATTATAATGAGGTTTCTTCAATTATCTCAATGATGTTATTGAAATAAAGGGAGTTAAAATGAGTTATAAAAATATTAAGGGTCAACTTTGTTTTGGTTGGTTAGGAGCATCTTAAAAAATAGGAGCTTAATAACCTTATTGTAGTCTAAAAGTGCATGAACCTTGCTTATTATGCAAGAAAAAGGTAGAAAGGAGTTGACATCTCATGAGGGCTTACTTTTTTGCATTTTATTATAGAAAATGAGGGTTCTTAGGTTTTTTTAAATAAATATAATACTTATGATAAATCTTATGAATACACAACTTCATAGCCTCTTTATCATTAAAGCCTTTATAAATGTCTAAGAGTGCACTCCCTAAAATATTGAATATTATCAAACAACCCGTCTTTAAAACCTTAATGTTGTCTCCTTAAATAAGATATAATAACCTTTTCTCAATTAAAATAGAGTTTTTCAGTAAAGAGCTTACATATAAGAAGCTAAAAATTTATAAAACTAAGATAAATATTGGCATATTAAGCGTATGCATTTTTAATTAGGAAATTTAAAAACTCTTTGATCTTTAAATAATTAATTAGGTCATGTACCCCTAAGATCATATTGAATTTCATTAAATGATCCTTATCTGACCTTTAGGGCTTATATAATCTTTTGGATAAAGCATTAGAGTTACACTTACAAATAGGGACACTTAAGATCAAATTAAATAAAAAATGTCTTTTATTACTTTTTTTTTAATGTTAGGTATCAAGAGTCATACCCTTTGATTTAGGTTAAGGAATTGAATTATGTGTTTAGTTAGTGAAGATATTTGTACCTTGCAAGTATATGGTGGTGTCACTATATTAGTAAGTTGTGATATTTTTTGAGAAGGTAAGCTTCTTATTAATATTGATTGGAGTTACATCATTAGTATTTTAATCATTGATGATAGGAGCATGTTTCTTTGGTAAGGCTTGGTTAAGGTCTTGTTATATGATGGGTGTGGTTGTGTAAGGGAAAAAATGAATAAGAGTAACGAGTACCTGAGCAATAATGACATTACTCTTTTAAAGGGATTGGAATGCCAAGGTACGAGAGACTTGGATCTTTTCTTGAGTTTTCTAAAGAGTTTCTAATATATTAGCAATTGTGAATTGTTGGTTGATTGGTTAAAATGTCTTTTGAGTAGGGGGAGTCCAAAATAAAAAGGTTTATTGTTGATAATGACAATGATGATGTTGGTATTGTTATGGATCTTTTAAGAGACTTCTATTATTTCACAGTCCTTGGGCTTTTAGGTAGTTAAAACCTCTCATTCAATTCTCTTTATCTAGTCTTAATAGGTCGAAATATTATAACCAAGTATTTCTACTTGATGGAGTCACCAAATATAGGTATAAGAGGTGTTTTAATGGTATTAAAAGGTGAGGTAATGCTTTCTATATAAACAATACCTAGATAAGGAGCAAGTGCTATAATGACAAACTTGGGAGGAAAGGTAGATGATTATAATGAGAGATGATATTATGATAGATTAAGGGATGTGGAAGCATTGTAAAAAGATTTTAATTGTTTGTCACAACCTAAAAGTGTGAGGAGTATCGCATTGAGAGAAAATGTGAGATCAAAGAAAAAAGCTCTTCTAAGAAATGAATAGTTAAAAAGTTGCCGAGTGAGATATTTATGGATGTAGGTTATAATATATGATCTTAGAATTAGAGTAAATATCTAGTGTATGAGAGTTAGATAAATATTATTAGTATAGAAAGGATCCATGGATAACATTTTTAAATCTTATTAAGAAAGATTGAAGGTCAGTTTAGAACACTCTTAAACAAGCATCTATTAAGCCAAATTTTCCTAATTATTTTATGTGATTCATTGACTAGCCCAAACCTTATCATCTTATTCTTAAACAATCTTTATATGTCATAACCTTTAGAAATTGATTTATTGGAATGCCTGAATAGACCTATATTTTGTTAAAAGAAAATTTGAATTAGAGAATTAAAATAAATATATAAGAGAAGGTTTACATATGAATGAACATAAAAATTGTTATGTATGTATAAATAACAACACTGTTACCTTAATGTTTATATTGATGTTTTTAATATTTTACTAATAGCTATCTCTTATTACATTGAAATTGGGTAAATTATCGATGTTAATACATAATTAAATTCAACAGTTTACAATTCATCATCACTTAAACATGTGCATGTAATTTCTTCACAATTAATTACCACTAATGATGTCATTTATGTCATTTCATAATGATTCCTTACTAATTAAATCTAAATGGATTTGGTCGATGGTTAAATAGATATATTACATCTTTAATTATTAAATCTCAAAACCCCAAGTTAGATTATTATAAAAATAATTAAAAGTTACTGGTAAAACACTATACTCATAAATATATTTCATTATTCTTTGGAATAGTAAAATAATGCTTATACTTTTAGATGAAAAACTTAACAAGCTAGCAATTAAGGGTAGAATCATCTTTTATAAGGAATTTATTAGTTATTACAAAATTAATTGGGAATAAATTAGTTATAATATCTTTTTTTATCATAGTTAAATGACTGTTTTCCCCTCAAAAACCAAAAAAATATTAGGTTTTTATTCATTTGCTCTTTTTTCTTTTCAAAAACAATTTGTATAATAAAGTTATGATGTTACCCTTTAAAGAAAAAATTAACATGGACAGAGGAACTTCTTCGTCTTTTCTCTTTTTTTTAAACAGATAAATTTCAAAATTATTACTCAAATTCGTTCGAATAATCCGAGGAATATACACGCACATACTCCTCTGGAGAGATACTTTAGGACAAAAAAGAAAAGTATAACTATGAGCAACTAGAAAAGAATACGCTGGGATATAACACATATTTACCACAATGGGAAAACAAAGAGACAGGTGGTATCAGGTGGCTAGAAGCCTAGAACCCAGACGATCAACTCACCATAGAATACAGCAACAAGCAAGCCTTTTACTCTCTCCCAGATGCCATCTGTGGGCAAAATCGCTGCAAAAGAAGTGATTTTTCTATGCCGCACGGTAGTGATTTATTTATTGATTTATTGAAGCTCGCGAGCCTGTGAAGAAGATATTGTGGAACTTTGCGAGCTTTGTTCCTTCGTTGGCCAACACGTAAACATACTTAAATCAGATATTGCTTATCTATTGCCAGTCTTCTCCGATCAAGAATTTATGACTTCGCAATTTCATGCAGAACATTGTGCTATCATGTTGGTGACAAGAAATACAATGAACAAGGTACACAGGACATCATTTTTTATATATAGGTGATGTTTCAAGATTAATGATAACTATAAGGGTATAAAACAAGGATTTTGTCTCACATTATCAGCGATTGTTCTCTATTTATGGTGCTTGAAGCCTCCCTTTTTTTCTTTTCCTTTTCCTTTCTCCTTACGATAGAGATCTTTTGTCCAAGAACATGATCAGCCAAGAGGTGGGGTTAGCTGAGCAATATCACAGATTGAAGAACAGAAAGGGATGGAGCATGGAAATATGCCGAAAACATAATTTGAATGCGAAAGGTTCACCTAGAAAAATGCCATTTGCCCTTGTGCATTTTCTCTTTTCCTTGAGCAATTTTATTTTGCTTTCATGGTTGACAACGATGGGCTCAAAAAAAAATCAAAGCAACTGCTACTTTTTTCTTTGAACTCATCAGTTCGAGTAAACATCTAGCTAAAGAAAATATCTGCACAGGCGTTCCCACCATGGAAGTTTCATTTAAGCAAGTCGGAAACGTCGGGAGAGAACTTCCACATTTCATTGTCCATGGTTGAATTATATATACGTGGATAAAAATCCCCCACATCTCAATTCTAGATTGAGAATATCTAGAAATTCTTGGACGTGATGTTACTTGCACTAGTGCAAATAAAAAAAAAAAGGAGAAGAAAGCGTGTATAAAGGTTTAGTTGAATATTGTGATACCAATTATTATTAAAAAAAATTATTTAACGAAATATTAAAATAATATTTTTTTTAAAAAATATTTTTAATATTGAAATATCAAAATAATTTGAAAATATTTTCAAGTTTTTTTTTAAATCACAAACCAACCATAAAAACAAATAATATATTAAAATTTTTTTTTTAAATAGCACAACCTCAAATATATTAGAAGTCAAATCTTCTTAAAAAGCTCAAACATTCAATAACATAAAAATAACTCTAATTTTATATCCGATCATTAAATTAATTTAAATTTTACTAAATTATTCTACATGTCTAAGTTTTATTGGAAAGTTGATAATTAAATTGGATCAGCCTCAAGACACCAATCACCTTCGACAAGATCACCAATCCCATCTACATTCCCATCCTTTTCCATGCTGCAAGGCTCCACTATTGTATAAGCACCCCAAACAAGTCTCTATTATCATTCTAAATATTTTACATTAATGTTTTGCAGGTGTCTGAATGATATATAAACTTCTTAGGGTATAAAACAACAAACAAAATCAAATTGACATGTTGACAATTTAAGTATATATTCTTAACTCTTCATTGTTCATGATTGTCAACCTAACTAGTAATTTGCAAGATTAGTTGATATTATTAAAAGGTGAAATTAATTATTTACTTTAACGAGTCAAAGTTATTTACTCTAATAGTGTTATCCCATAAAGAGAAATGAGATCTTAGATCTGATCTAAAAGAAATTAAAAAATAATCAAAAAATAATTACTAATATTCTAAAACCCAATGATCTTTTCCTTTTCATAAAGCAGGAAAAGACCATTTCAATGCACAGTTTTTTTTAGTAAATGGTCCCTTTAGTTTTAAATATTGCCCCTTTTAGTCTCTTTATAAATATAGTAAGATATATCAGCCATTTACTATTCATTGAACATTAAAAGACCTTGTGGTCTCTATATTTTTTATATTCTTCAAAAGCGATCCCTTCTGTTTCAAATAAGGTCTATTTGAGTGTTTTAATTATTTATTTTTTCACTTTAATCCCTTAGCTTTTTATGTTTTCATATTTAATAACTATTGTTTTCATATTCTTCATTTATTAAGTCCCTATAGTTTTTGTCAAGGTCCATCTTGGTTCCTTCATTTTTCATGTTCTCATTTTTTGTTCCCTGATGATTAGTTCATATTTTTGTTTTCATGGTTGGTCTTATTTTTTATATATTTTCAATTTATTTAGTACCGATAGTTTTAGTTAAAGTACATTTTGATCCTCTAATTTTTTATATTCTCATATTTGATATTTATCATTTTGAACTTTTACGTTTTAGTTCTAGACTCCATTTTCCTCGAGTTTCAATTGTCATTATAAATTAAAAAAAATAAGAAAATCACCAAAAAAATGAAAAGAGAAAAGGTGATTTGGATCAGTTACATTCAAAATATATTAGAGTATGAAAAGTTTTTTTTTATTTAATTTGATTTGGGGTTTTTAGATTGATTATAAGGTGTTTTAAGTGGGAAATAAATTTATTAAGGTTGCAATGATTATTTTTTTTGTATTTTCAGATGAAAATAAATTAAAAATTAGATTTTTAAAGTCTCAAAACTCATACCTTAATTTTCTAATTGTAAGATGTGATCGAAATATGTTGTAGTGTATAATTTTTGATCCATTATGTTTATAAAAACTTGAGCACATGGCATTTTTTTTAATAGATTTGGGGTTTTTAGATTAATTAAAGGGTGTTTTTAGTTGGAAATAACTTTATTAAGTTCCAACAATGTTTATATATATGTATATGAAAAAACAATTTAAAAACCTAGTTTTTTTTTATTCCAAAAACTCATATTTTAATTTTTTAGTCATAAAAAATGATCAAAATTTATTGTAATAAACAACGCTTCCTCCATCTCACTAAAAACAAAAACTTCACCACATCATTTGTGGTCCGCTTATTATTCTAAAAAACAAAAATCTAAATGTATATAAATTATTATTTTTTGAGTTTATCCTATCTAGTCTAGACATGCTTAGCCTTTTTTAATTGACTTTTTTTTTTAAATATTTTCTGAAAAATATTATTAAAATAAAATTTAAAAAATTATTTAACTATTGTTTCAAATAAGATATGAAGTCTTGACAGTGATATTAACGATTAATTCATGAGTAATTTATATATGAACCTAATAAGTAGATTTTTTTAAAAAGAAAGTTGCTCTTGAATATTCAATAAAAATAAAATTTTCATTTTTTATCGTTAATTTTTATATAATTTTATAAATTTAATTATTCTTTTATTCTTTTCATACGTTATAATTTTATTTCTTTTATTGAAACTTGCCTATCAAACCATTATATATGTCTTGTTTAAAAGCCAATGCTTCGCGTATAAAGACATATTTTTTTCCAGAATATAAATTATTTTCTGAAAAAGATTAGTTTTTTCAAAACAAAGAAAAATATAAAAAGGTCCTAAGAAAGTATATTTTTTTCTCTGAATTATAAATTACTGTTTTTTTCAAATATTTATTTTAACTATTATATAACTAAATTAAAAAAGAAAAACTCTCGCTAAGAATTAACGCAGACTATGACCGGTGCAGAGCACAACAAAAATATCACAGGTGCATTCTAGGGCTTGGCCTAGCGGTGGAAGGGGCTTGTCTCCTTCTACTGTACCTGGGTTCGAGCCCTGGCGTGCACGCCTGTCACCCCCGCGGTGCCTTGCATGCCTACTAGGTTTGCAGGGTATTCAGTGGGTGGATGTCTTAGGATATGTTTTTCTTTGTATTTTAAAAGTAATTTTACAAAAAAATAATTTTCTATTTGTTTTTAAATTAATATTTTTAAAATTTTAATAAATTTTTAAATAAAAATATTACCTATTATATTTACAAGATTGCCTCCTCATCCATCGGAGTTTGTGAGGAGTTGGGATGGAATACGTGCATTTGTGTCGTTTACGGGAGAAATGATAGCTTCAATGTAAATCTTTGTCTGCTAAATTCCAGTTTTTGATTGTAACAAGAGATACTCTAATGTTTCCATCAGAAAATATGAGATAATAAATAATAATAAAATAAAATAATGTTGCATGACAAGTTTGTGGGAGACCCGTAAAATTTTAAATAGAGGGCATGGGATGACGTGTGGGTGTAGGATTGGACTGGTTGGTGTTAGCGTTGATGCCAAAACAAAATTATAGCTGTTTGGGCTCGTCCAAGCTGCTGGAAAAAAAAATTTGAATTGCCTTTTGTTTTATTTTTTTAAAGAAATTGCGTACCATTACCCTTTATATTATATTTTATTATTATTATTATTATTGTAACCTCGAGTCATTTTTTTTTAAAAAAAGGTGGATGTGCTAGATTTTTTATTGTTTTTTTACATAAAAATTTTTAAGTGTAAGTAAAACACTTATGCAAGAATCTAATTAAATAAAATTGATAATTATCAATATAAATAAATAAATGATTAATAATAACTAAGAATAAAATAGAGATAAAAATATTGTGTGCGGTAGATTCCTTTATTAAAATTATTTTTTATTAAATAAAATAATAATAAAAATAGACATGTAAATGAAACTGATTAAGTTACAGAAAAGAAAAACAAATATAATGTTAGGTTTTACATATTAGAAATAATATCTAAAATAAATATATTTTAGTTTTTAAAATAAAGTCTATCTATGCAGAATACACACATATCAAAATAATATCTTCAAAAATTAAATACACACAACACTCATGAGTTAGTTTATAAAACTCAAACAATCCAATAGAAAAGATACTAAAAATAATTATAAAAATAATTTTTTTAAATAATATTAAATATAAAAATAAATAAAATAAATAAAAAATATATCAATTTATATTATTTTTTTAAATTCATGACCTGGGATATTAAACTAGAAGTACTATAAGTGGAATGCTGAATGACGAAATTATAAAGCCTAGTTTTTAGAAAATCAAATGCTGAATGATAAAATCAAGAAAAAAATTTATTACATAGAAAGATATAAAAAATAATTGTAATTAAAAGAATAAAGGTGAAAATCAAACTAAAAAATAAATTAGAAGAAAACCAACATAATTTTATTTAATGAAAAAATTTAAAAGAAAAATAACATTAATAAAAGAAAAAAAATAAAAAAACAAGGGTTAAATTAAAAAATAAATATACCATAAACTTTAATTGAACAATAAAAATGAAAACCAATAAAACTTTAATAAAAGGGTTAAGAAAAAAATAAAAATAATAACAAATTGAAGAAAAAAACAATATATGATGAATTGTAATTGAATGATTAATTACATATAAAATTTTTATAAAGAGTTCATAAATAAAAATCAAGAATAAAGTTTATAATTGAATATAAAAAATAAAAAGGACTAGTGTGTATTTTTGGGGTAAGAAAGACAAAGAATAAAATTAAAAAAAGACTATTGACAACAAATAATCCATGGATTGTCATGACACACCACACGAAGAGAAAAAAAATGCAACAGTATTTCCAACAACATAATAAAAGTTAAGATTTAATTATTAGAAAGTATTGCATGAATAGTTTAAATGATATAAATACCTTTTATATGCTAACATATAAAAAAATAATATGTTTTAATAAAAGATTAATTATTTAATATAAAAAAATAAAAAATATACTAAAAAAAATCATACATGAAAAGATAAAAATATCCCCAGATACATGTATATATTCTGAAAAATAAAAAGACAAAAAATTCATTGATTAACATTTTTATTTTTTCTAATAAAAAATAGAAAAAAAAACATATATGCCCCTGGGATATTGAAGAAGATCAATTACCACCCCCAATTTTCCACTTTTGCGCAAAAAGAATAATAAAAATAGCAATTAAAGACAATTAGTTCACTTGCCTTTCAAATTTTGATGGTGACCAAGCGAGTGAAGTGACCAATCTAACAAAATTTTGGTTATGATTTACTTATACAAAAAATCTCAATTTAAATAATTTATCAAGCACAAGAATTGGCCCCAGCTTTTTTTTTTTTAATTATTATTATAAGAAAGGGCAATGACAACATAAATGGTTGTCAGATTTTGCTTATCTGTAGATATTCAAATAACCAAAACTGGGATTTTCATAAATAAATTAACAACAAAGACTCAAGAGAAATGATAAATCATTAATCAAAGAAAGCCCAAACGACGATTTGCCTTGGCGGTTTTTACAGTCACTCGAAGACACTGTAGTTAGTGTGCTCGCTGCAAGCTTAGGAAGTACTAAAACATAATCTATAAAGCTTGTCTTCTTATTCGCCATCACTTGGAATGAATTTCTGAACGGCCTCAACAATGGATTTTTCCTCTTTAGTTGTTTGCTAAAAATCCAGGCTTTTATTACTGAATCATGAAACTTTAAGCTGAATGATTACAGCTAAAAGACCACAGTACCACAGCTCCAGATCAAGCACAGTCAGTTCTTCCCTTCGGATTTCCTACCTCTACTTGGACTTGTAAGTAATTTAAAAAAACATGGCTACGTAAATAATATTCAGATAAAGAAAAAGGAGAATAACAAATCGAGAGAAACATAATTTGGTTGAAAGGAAAAATATAAAAAAAATACAGCGTGTCAAGATGCCATGTATGAGAAATCCAACCAGAAAAGGATGGGGTGGAAGATGGTGTTGTTCCTTTTGAGCGAAGCAATAAAGAGAGGGAGAGCAGAGGAAAAGCTGTAAGGGAGGGTCACTTTCAAAAGCTGTGTTGGCATATAAAGGATCTAATCTCTCAAAGCATGCAGACCAGAGAGAGAGAGAGAGAGAGACGCACCACTCCCTTTGAACTACAACCAACGGTTCTAACTTCTAACCAGGTCAAGTTGGAATAGTAAAAAAAAAATCTTAAAAGAACCGAATTGGAGATGAAACATACCAAACATTGAAAGAAAAGTGTGGAGAGAGAGAGAGAGAGAGAGAGATAGGAGGAGGGGGTAAAATAAAGTTGAGGCTTGGAGACTTGTTGATTGAATCATTAGCTCTTTCTTGTTGGTGTTTGTGCGTCCTGTGGTAGAAAGAACAGCAGCAGCAGACGCAGTGATGAGGTCACAGAGATCTTTAATCTCATTTCTGACCAAACACTGCCACACTTATCAGTGGCATCATCAAGGACTCCTCTTCTTATAGGTCAAGAAAGGAAGAAAGAATTTATCTTTCCCCAGCTAGCTATAGCCCCTATATTTACTGTTCCATAGCACCGTATCTACCCTTTCCCCTCTCTCTTTCCATACAAAACGATGAAACAATCGCAGGAGATTTCCCAAGAAGACCCTTCTTGAGAATTCGGGGGTGTGGCTTGTTCTGGGTTTTCTTTCTATAGAGGATGTTTTCCGTATTACCCATGTGTGGTGCTGCGTAGAGAGGGACAGCCATCAAAAGCCTAGCTAACTGCAGATAGAGAGTCAAGGGAAGAGGAGATGGGTTAGGCTACCAATAGAACAGGCATAGGCTTTCAGGCTTGGTTTTCAGTTCTAGGTTAAGGGTTTTTATTTTATTTTGGAGTTGATGTTGGGTTTGATGGAAGTGGAAATATTGAATGGCAGAACCTTTTGGGAGAGGCAGCAGAAGCAGCAGCATCAGGTATCAGAGTGGTGGCAGCAGTTGCACAAGCAACAAGAAGAGATTAGGAAGCAGCAAATTAGAGAGAGCGGTAAAGAGACAACCCCCACCCATTAAAGAAAAGTGTTATCCAATAAAAGCTGGAACAGATAAAGAACAAGGGTCTGAGACTGGATCCTCGAAGGAATCACCACCGACTTCAAAACATAGTTCTCAATTCAAGACATGTAGAAGGAGAAGAAGAACAAGAAGATCGAGATCATCAATCACCCAAACAGCATCAATATCATCATCAACAACAAGAAGTGCCACCCTTTCTTGGCCAGCATCAATATCTCCAAAACACAGAGTCCCAACAATATCAAAACCAACTCTTATATCAAAGATTAGACACAGAGCAACAGCAGCAGTCTCCTGTACAACCATCCAAGAAAAGATCTTACTTCCTATCTTCTTCATCTTCAACTCTTCCAGAGCAAGGCCTCGAATATGCAAGAAAAATGGGAGAGAGCCACCACCAAGCAGCAACATCGTCAAGATTGGGGATAAGAAACACAGTGGGAGAGATTGTGGAGGTCCAAGGAGGTCACATTGTTCGTTCCACAGGAAGAAAAGACCGCCACAGCAAGGTCTGTACTGCCAAAGGCCCCAGAGACCGCCGTGTCCGGCTCTCAGCGCACACTGCCATCCAGTTCTACGATGTGCAGGACCGCCTAGGCTACGACCGTCCCAGCAAAGCCGTCGATTGGCTCATCAAGAAAGCCAAGGCTTCCATAGACGAGCTTGCAAAGCTACCCGCATGGGATCCAACCACAGCGGGATTCAACCCCACAACCAGTAAAACTACAACAAGAAGCACCCAGCAAGAAAACATAAGCGACGAGAGGGAGTATCAGCTTTCCATGGAAAATGTTGCCGCTTCAAAAGCAGCAGCAGCAGCAGCAGCAATTGAAGTTCAAAATATGCAACAGCAAATGGCAGAAAATCCCAACTGTAGTTCGGGTTTTCTGCCACCATCTTTAGACTCAGATGCTATTGCTGACACAATCAAAACTTTCTTTCCAATGGGTGCTTCTACGGAGACATCGTCTCCAACTATACAGTTTCAGAACTATCCACCAGATTTGCTGTCAAGAACCAGCAGCCAGAGCCAAGATCTGAGGCTCTCGCTCCAATCATTTCAAGAACCAATTCTTTTGCAACATCAAGCACACCATCATGGCCATCAAGCTCAAAATGAACATCAAGTGTTGTTCTCTGGAACCACTGCTCATTATCTCGGCCTAGATGGCTCTTCTAGTGGGTGGTCTGAGCAGCACCACGCACCAGAAATCAACCGTTTCCAAAGAAATTTGGTGGCTTGGAATGCAGCTGGCGGCGGTGGTGGCGGAGTCGGCGGTGGTGGAGGATTCTTCCTCAACACGCCACTACCACCGCTACAGACGATGTCGCCATCGCCACTTATACAGCCGTTTTTCGGCCAAAACCAGTTTTTTTCACAGAGGGGACCCCTTCAGTCCAGTAACACGCCTTCAGTTCGTGCTTGGATAGACCCAGCAATCACTCCTGATCATCATGAACAACAACAAATTCCACAAATTTATCATCAGCAAACTGCAATATCAGGCATTGGATTCACTGCCTCAGGTGGTGAGTTCTATGGGTTTCGAGTTCCAGCACGAATTCAAGGCGAAGACGAGGAGCACGACGG
Organism: Populus ilicifolia; assembly: GCA_015708895.1. Taxonomy (NCBI): domain Eukaryota; kingdom Viridiplantae; phylum Streptophyta; class Magnoliopsida; order Malpighiales; family Salicaceae; genus Populus; species Populus ilicifolia. The sequence continues at coordinate 73,868 of SRLM01001100.1, forward strand.
CATTCACAACAAGCCGTCCTCTGCTTCCTCTGATTCTCGCCATTGATCGAGCAAAAACGTCAAAAATTTCACCTTTACCAGGTGCTACCATAAGAACCTATTTCTCAATTTCATATATTATATCCATATAATGCTATCATTTTTTCATTTTAGCTCATTCTTGCAGGACTTGTTCATTGTTTAAGAGAGACTAATACGGTGCTAAGAAGATATTTCAAAGACTGGCCTGGTGACTTGAAGATGAATCGATGGCAAATACCGTGGGAAGAGAGAGAGATCTGAGTGGATGTTTCAGGTTTTTCGATCCCCGGTCTGTTTAGTTTCTATCAGATGTTTATTAGTATTACGTTCTAGCTGTTGTTTTAGCTTCAATGTGTGGGAGGGCTTTGATACCTCACCTTTGCTTCGAACTTGTGTTGGATTGGCTGTGTTTATGTTGCTACACTTTTTGTATGTCATGGATGTTTGGTTGTATTTGATTCCATTTCTAGAATTGCTGATAGAAGCAGAACTACTTTGATTTGATGAATGGTTTCATGCTTTCCCCAACTAGAGCAGACCTGATAGGCATGATCTGTTATCCTTTCAATGATTTTCTATAAAACAGGCAACCCCAGAACAGCAAACATAAACTTTTTGTAGTAGCTAGCATTTTCCTCTTGCTCAATACTATATCGTGTTGTTTTGAACTACTTGTTATCTTCTCTAGTGTCAGAATGGGAGCAACACGATACGGGCTACTTCCTCTGTTTGGACAAGGTCAATTTTTTTTCATGTAGACGAGAGAGAGAGAGAGAGAGTTTTTCCCTTTGCGATTGTTTTTGTCTGTTGCTTTTCTGCCTTTTGATGCCTCAACAACTTCCTTAAATCTGCAAAAAGAATTGAAAGAATAAACCCATCTTTAACATCTCTTTCGTTGCTTGGATTTTCGGGAGCATTGAACAATGAGTCATTTTCCATCGACAGTAGAAGGTGTTTGCAATGGAATAGGATAGGAAGCTGGAAAAGAAATGGACTCTATGCCCGTTGAGTGGAGAATTGTGTTTTCTAGTGTCATTTACTCCATACTTTCTGTTTTACTAGCCTCTTTAGTATGATTTTGACTAGACTTGTGTCTGAAAGTAAACATAGAGTTCATCATATAAAGAGGAAGCAAAGCAAAGATGGATCTCGGAAACCTCATTTTCTTCATAGCAGAGAGAACAGTGTAGTTATCTGAATTCCCTTATTTAGCCAACCTGAAAGAGGTCAGGTGTTATTGGAGGATCTATTTGTGCTTAGGTTGTTGATGTGGGATTTGAAATACAAGCCCTCCAGTCCTGGATGATACATTTGCATCAAGATCAGGTTGTGAGGAGGAGTCCAAGGATCATGGCCTGCCATTCTTGGAGTAATTAATGATTCCTCAGCCTGGATAAATTTAGAAGTTAGAACAAGTGGAGTGGGGCTACGCTGTGTACATACACATGCTGGATGATGTGGTTGTTTTTGCTATAAAAAATGTTTTTAAATTTTGTTTCCAAATTAATTTTGATGTTTAGATATTAAAAAAATAATATTTTTATACCGTTCAATTTTAAAAATATTTTAAAAAACCATCAGCAACAATCCTATACACTATTAAATAATGGGATGAACAAAGCAACGCTCAATTATGGAAGAGTACACATAATGGCATGAACACAGCAAGGCTCAATTATGGAAAGAATACACAGATGGAGGCCACTAAAAATGCGATACTTTGCCATCTGTCTTGGGTCCCCTACGCTGTAAATCTCAGTCCCTCAAAAAAAATCTCTTCAGCCTAGCTGGGGTTTTTTTTGGCACCCGGGGAAAAACCAAAATATATTAAAGTGGAACACTTGGATTCAATGGAGATGGTGACATTTTGCTTTATGCTGGTTACTAGCTAGTGTTCTTTGTACTGGAATTGATAATTACAACTGCAAAGGCAAGGTACAGCCATAAGCTTAATTCTAACACCAAATCGCATTCTTTTACCTCGTTGAAAGCTAACAACATAGAGTGGCTGGCGGGGATACCGGTACGCATGAGATGAACATGCTGAATAGCGCCTTAGTAAACTAAGATTTACAAGAAAAATACAGATTTATTGGGGTTAGGAATGCAAGATCTTGTTGGGATGTACTTGTTCTTGTCTAGCTATACAACTAACAATGGATTGGTGTGGTAATTTATGCATAATGGACACGAGCTAGCTCAAAGTGCGAAGCTCTTCTAGTTGCCTGCTGATTTAAGAACATTAATTAATTTCACGGTTAAAATGCATCCTTCCTCGGTGGTTTCGAGCTCCATGCCCATGTTACTTCTTTTCGAGGTAAGAAAATGAAGCCTCTTGTCATTACCGAACAAGCCAAATTTGCTTGATGAATCTTTTTAGTTACTAAGATAATTTACTTAGTGATAACTGTAAGCAAAAATATTTTTATTTTACACGCTGCATGCCAATCTCACACCAACCCCGAAAATAAGCAATACAGGGACACAAGATCAAGAAGGGAGTATAGGTTGGTGAGTAAATGATTTGCCAGATTATAATATCTCAACTTGGAACCAGCAGATGAGACGAGCCGGCTGTAGAACTTGCAACCTGGGCAGCTTGACAATCCACAGCTGGGCTAGGCAACTTTTTAGATTTAGCAGTCACCTTCCCATTTGACAAAGCAGGTTTGGTAGGAAGTGTCGTTTTGCTCTCTTGCTTTGGATGAGCTTTCTTGGGGTTATGAAGCTCAGCATGAACCCTAATCTCCCATGGCCGAGCAGCAATCCAGCGCTCCTTCCAGCTCCAACCCCAGTTTTCTTTGCCAAGGCTGTAATAGGCCTGGCCTAGATATTGTGTAGGGTTGGCTCTCCACTGTAAATCATTCACATTAAGCTCACACGTTTACCTCCAACTGAACCAGAGACTGCAGGAAATAAATATGTTAACAGTTAATGGACCTGGTGAGAGAAGGCATATGCCATGGCTCGTTCACGCTTTACTGCTGCTTCTTCTCTTTGCTGGATCCTGGAAAGGATTTCCTCCATGGTATTGGAGCCACCGCACCACTCCACCTGGTCAACAAAGTCAAGACTGAGCAAACAAATGTGGACACTGGATCTTAAATTCGTGCAATAATTTAGAGGCCCGGGCTTACAACCACATTCCATATAAAATACACGGTGTGAGGACGCCATTAAATTCTTCCTTTGGGAACATCGCTTCTGGGGAACCAGATATGGTTAACTGCCCCTATTATTATTATTATTTTCCTTAGGAGCTAACCACTTTGGATGCATTTACTTTCTCTCAGAGCATGTATCTGTACAAACCTTATGCAATTCTTCCTTTTCATGAAAAATATCATTTGAAACACAATTCCAAACTACAAGGAAAGTAACTGCTGACTTCCTTTTCTCTTGAATCCTCCTAAATTTCTTTTATAACTGTTCACAGGGAGAGTTGTATGCATGGAAAGGTCAGATCAGAGCATAATTAAATTCTGCCACTCAACTAGAAGACATTTCCCACTTGGACGAATTTCATTTCTTTTCCCAAATAGCTCCATCTCACAGACAAAAAAGCTAGAAGCTACCAGTCCACACAGAATGGGTCAGGCTCATTCATTGCTCATCAGGAATTATTTGTATTATAAATAAAAACAATCTTTAACATCTCACAGGGAAAAACCAACATGAGACCAAACTTTTGGGTTTTTTTTTACATAGTAATATAGTCATTTTGATCAAGGGATCGGAATTTCAAATCAATCATATATGAGTTTTTATTTAACCATTTAAATTATTGGAATTATGCAATAAATTAATTTCAAACATGAGCATGCACACTCGCGTCAATGCGGCGGAAAAGTCTTCAACAAAATTTAGTGGAACCCACGATCGGTACTGGTTGACAGGTCAGGTGCCTCTTAAAATTGGCAACATTCTAGTATATTTTCCTGTGACATAATTTTCTGTACTATATCATTTTGTAACAGAGATTAGTACCTCAATCTCTTGAAGTTTGGCCTCCAGTTTCAACTGGTTTTCTAATTTCTTTTGCTTGATACGGCCTTCGGTGACCATATGGTGCCGGCGGGCTCTAATCTGTGCCTGTATATTGCTCCATGAATGTATATGGCTTAATGTGCTTGAAGCTTGCTTTTGAGTGTCATGACCATGAATCAGCACATTAAACCTCACGGCGCCCTTGAGGCGGTGCGTTGCTTTTCTTGCCTGAAAACGAGAAAAGCAAGCCGTTATTACTTCACAGAAAGTGCAAATTCTGTACGGGTTGGATTGGCTATAAGCTCAAGAGAGCAAGCAAGTAAATTACTTGAAATTCCATCAGTGTTAACAAAAAAAATAAAAATTATATCCTTCCTTTATGGCCTTTTTGGTCCCCACCCCCCTCCAGGCTACTTCACTTCCTTCCGCTGACCACCAAATCTCCCCTGACAAACAAGAAAATCTACGCTGTCCGTCTAAAGAGTGTAAATTATGGGCATTTAGTATGGTATAAGTTATTTTTTAAAGTGTTTTTTATTTAAAAATGTATTTTAATAATTTTATTTATTTTTGATATCACTATATCAATATAATATAAAAACACTAAAACTAAAAAGCAAAAAAAAATTAAATAAAAAAACAGATTGAACCTTAATGGAACGAAAATTATATGGAAAGTACCGAAAAATAAAATGAAATCCAAAATTATGTTGGCAAAATCAATGAAACTCGGTGAACCTCACTGAAATGAATAAATTATTCCGACACAAATTGTTTTAATTATAGAAATCTCTTGTTGCTATGAGGTTTCTAGACATGCATGATGGAGAAACAGGCACTGGTTTCTGAAAGGGTAAGAGTCACCCAACTCAACACATTGAGAAAAGAGCATCCTACATGTTAAGGCATGTTTGGCTAGTTTGATTATCGAGTAGTGTTGAGGAACTATGAGATTGGTACGAATCCCATTGCACCTGTCCACGAAAGGGAGGAGGATGAGTGAATGTTTTGAAGTTATCAATCTCTGTTTCTTCCATGCCAAATCAAATTCTTCATCCATTATATGCAGGAGGAGATTTCAGCTTACAAAATGAAGCTAATGCCATAAGCAGCTGTCCTGTAAAGAAGGCAGAAACGAAACTGGCAGTTGCTGCCATGTTCTTGATTTTCTTCTGATCATAATCAAAGGGTTGATTCATGGGTCCAAAAAAATAAAAAATGAATGCTCCTTCTCCACATATAATATATATATATATATATATATATGCGTGTGTGTGATCACACCGTTGAAATGTACCTTGTATGCCCGAAAAGCATCTTGAATCCTGACAGCAGCCATATATTCAGCAGACAATCCAGGAACAACATGGTTGCTCTCCAAATCACCATTGGCGAGATTACTTGATTCTCCATGGGTGGGTGAGCTCTCCTTCGACCCGTTTGCCTTTTCGGTAGCCGAATGTACCTGTCTCACAGAGATGCAGGAACAGATTACAAAAACAAACAACAGCTCTTTGTCTTACCAGAAGGAATCATCAGCATCCTGAGTATTTTACCTTTACTTTCTTTGATCCATCTTTCTTCGCTTTTCTCGTTCTTATAATAGACTTCAACCACTTCCCTGAGCCCATTGTTATAGATCAGCTTAATTATTTCTAGCAGATTAAGCGTGCGTATGTATATAGAAAATCAAGAACACCCCTCCATTTCTAATGATTAGTTCAGCAAACTTAATCAACGTATACAAAGCAGAATCAATGATTAGCAAATCAACTGCAAATCTCATTAATATAAGCCAGAACAAACAAGCACACTAGAACATAGCTATCATCAATCATTGATAAGTTGATGCTGACATGAACACATGATCTTGTATATAAGAGAAAATAACTGGACGTATGCAGTGGCAAACATACCAGAGAAGAGACAACCCATGTTTTTTTTTTATGGGGGATTCAAAAAGAGAAGCAACACATTCTTCGTTGCAATGGTTGTGGAGATCAATATTGGCACTCCAAGTATTAATTAAGAGGTAGAAGTTGAAGTGCAATGCAAGAAACAGGTGGAAAGGGTATGGGTGCTATCTTCTGTTCTCCTTCAACTGACTGCTCAACCAAACTGAAACTGGTGTTTCATCTTTTGGAAGGTCAACAGTCACATACATTAAAACGACAGCGCAATTTTAAAATTTGTTTGGGAACGTAGCGAGAACTGCATTTTCTTCAATTTTAACTGTTTTTAAATTATTTTAATATATTTCTAAATAAAAAAAACATTTAAAATTATAATAAGAAAGTTTAGGGAAATCAAAATATGCTCTAGAAGTTATGGTCCCGGCGGGGTTCGAACCCGCGACCTTCGGCTCATAAGACCAACGCTCTAACCAACTGAGCTACGGGACCGTACTTTTCTTAAGGTGATAATATATTTAAATTAGAACAATAACCTTTTCCTTGCTCCCCTGGGGGCTTTCTATGTTGATCCTTTTCATCTCAACTCCTTGAGATTTTATTCATATTTCCTTAATACAATATCAAATATGATTTATAAAAAATCAAACGCTAATGATTTTCATTTTGCATCCTCATGGTGTTTCTAAAAATAATTAATAAAGATATCTTATCATTACATAATTATCATTACATTTTATTTAATTACTAAAACATCCTTATATGAAATATTCAAACTTTTTCATTAAATTAAGAGAGAGAGAGAGAAACCACGGTTTTCTCCTTTAAAATTGCTTTGAATTTTTCTTAGAATAAATTTTAATGTTATTTTCAATTTTAATTTGAAATCTAAAATTAGATTCAAGAATCTTGAAAAGCAAAAATCCAGGAAATTGATTTTCAACAATAAGTAACCATTATTATGAACATCCTACTAAATAATTTAAAACAGTATGTTTCCACAAGAACTTCAAATATACTATCTTCAACTCTAAGCACGAGAACACAAATTTAATAACTCAAAAATCAATTTAAAAAAATTCAATCCAATACCCAAATTGAGAAAAAGTAAAAAGTTAGTTCATACATGTTTGGGTTTTTGTAATGTAAAGAAGATATATAACAATAGTATTTGAAGAAGAAGATGAGGGATAAATTAAAAAGCAAAATCTATTGATTTAAAAAAGGGTTTTATAAACAATAAACTATGAAAATCAATTTTTAAAGTTTTATTGGGATTAAAAACAACTTTATGAATTGAATCTCACTACATAAACCCTCTACCTCTAGCCTTAACTTTCAAAGGTAACAATACAAAAAAAAAAAAGGAATCTCCATCAAAATAATAGTTGGTTGACATGTGGTTGATTGATATGTGCATACATGTTTGTTTACTTTGCCAATACTTGGTGACCATGCTTTTAAAAGTTTACTGCCAAATAATCAAGTTATATTTAAAGGCACAAAACATGCATATTGATTCATCATGTTGACACATTATTTGCAAATAAGTTCATCATGTTGACACTAAAATCAATAAGCTACATTCTCATTTGCACTCTAAGGAATCATATATACACTTTTCTTATAATGAATTGAGTTCTAAATTACCTTTTAAACTTGATTTTTTAATAAATATAAGGACAAAACAATAAAAATGTTAATATTTTCTCAATGATAAGATTAATTAGAAATGTCATTTTTTTTTGTTTAATATTGGTTCAAAAAAAGAGAGAAAATGGTTTTTGAATGTAAAAAAGAATTGTCATTTAAAAACATACCTAAAGCACTCATGGATGGATTTGTAAAACTCATTTAAGGGTCAATATCAAAATCATCCTAACTCATAAACAAGTTAGGCATGCTCACAAACAAACTTGTCTTAGTCTCACATTCATGATAAGCCGTCTCATCTTCTTTCAAGGCCACTTCGAGATGCTTAACCTCGTTAACCTATTATAGTCCAGCATGAAAAAAGTTGAGTGTATTATATCTCATCTCATTAACTTCTTTACAAATAATGAATACAAATTTTTGAGCCTTTTGTAATGAATATAATAAATATATTAAAAAATAACTATCATCTATCAATCATTTATAATAATATTAACAATATTTAATAAGTTTTGTATAGAAAAAAACATTGCATATCAATCGATTTTGTCTAAATATCACAACTCATAATGTATTGGATTATATAAATGCCTCAAGAAATAAGACCATATAGGTATAATAAACCGATGTGTTATTGGCAAATACCATCTCACGTGGGTGTCTAGATGAATTATTAGTTTCTGCTCTACAAACATCCGATCTTTTTTGACACCTTAAAGATCAAGATGATTTACATGAATCACCAACTAATTTCATTAATGCCTACCCTCACAACTGATAGCATGTAACTCTTTATCTGTAGTAATATAATTTGGGATGTAGTAAGACAATCTAGGCAATATGACTTTTTCTAACCATTATACATTGCCCTTTTGATTTACAAGTGTAATCGATAATATCAATTCCTCAGTATATGACATCTATATAACATATCAAGACATGAAAATACATATAATAGAAAGTAAGTTGAAATTTTTTTAAAAAAATGACTCCTCTCTCTCTCTCTATATATATATATATAGGACAAACCTAGTGAGGTTATTGTACATCAAACTTATCTTGGTAGAACTTGTGGTCGTGAGTGAGATGTAAAGTGAAATGTCTTCCCTCACACCGTTTAATATGAGAAGTCATAAATTTAACATATTTTTTTATTTAATTTATAAAAAACTAAAAAACTATTAGATTTTATTAATACCTAGATCTTATAAAGAAGCCTCTAGATATCAATATCAAACATATTATTATCTCAACTCTTTAGACATCCAATATAGAAATGCTTTCATAAATATAGCTATATTAATTTACATTTAAACTTCAAAGTTAGTTTTAAAATGAGATTAATTATCATAAACAAAGTAAATCAAAATGAGATTAATTATCATAAACAAAGTTAATCCTTTGCTAAAAAATATTAAAAAATAATTATACCTGAAGAAGCAGTAAACACTTGGCTATTTGTCTCATCTTCTTAATATATATATATATATATATATATATATATTATAGTTGTCAATATAAATATACAATCATGCCCCCTGTCATAGTTAAGATTGACCAAAAATCATGAAGTTGTGTTTGGATAATTGGGAAATAAAAAGAGAAAAGGAAAGAGATTAGATTTCAAGGTTATAATTTGTTTGGAGTTGTAAGCCTCACATACAACTTGCAAGACATAAATGTAGCATGCAACACACAAGTTGCATATATAACATGTAATACACTATTTTTCTAAATATTTTCTATATTATGGTATTTTTTTATTTTATTTTATTATGGAAAAAAAAACTCATGCTTTTAATTGGCGTTCCTCACGTTACAAGTTTGTTGGAAAAAACAAAATTCTTATCCTATAATCGCTCAAGTATGGGTTAATTAGGTGAAGTTTGGTTACCATTATGAAGAGATAGACTATTTGAGAATGTCTCCTCTATACTTTTTGTTTTAAAATTAAAAGAATTAATTCTAAAACTATCTTAATATTATTTTTTTCATTTGTCTTTATCCCTTTAATTAATTATCATTCTTTTCTTTTTATATTTGTGAAGACACCAACTAAATACAGCCTTATAAAAAAATAAACTAAAACAAAAGGGTGGTTTGGAATAGTGCCAAATATTATTAACACACTAACAAAACATTCTGAACTAGAGTAATGCTTTTTTCTATTTTTTTTAAATTTTGGTCTCTTTATTTCTTTTTTTTGTTGTTGATTGTGTCCTTTAATTGAAAAAATAATAGCTAATTGCTTCAAATTTGTTGACTATGGATAAAATTAAAAGAAAGATGATCAAATTAGAAAAGATACCAAAAATAGCTGATGTGTTTAAAGTCAGAGAAAAATGTATAATTGAGTCCTTCATTTCCATAATTAGAACTTTTCGGACCCTTAAGTTCTTCTAAAATTAAGTTTGACATCAAAATTTATTTTTATTATTCTTCAATCCCTAATATTTTAAAGAGAGAAAGTTTTGCTAGATTTTAGTTTGGAGAGAAAGAAAGTCACTTTTTTTTTTTTGCATATTCTAGCCATCAAGTTAATTAATATTAGTATCTATATGTCTGACTTGATGAAAAGATCTTCATGGTAGTTGTTTAAAATCTTAGTATTATCTAAAAAATATGTATTAAGGTCAAGGAAGAAAAATCTAACCCGATTTTGTTTTATGTTTTGAGGTTTTCGTAGAGTTTTTTAGGTTGATAAATTGGTTTGTAGGTATTATGAGAATGGTTGTGAATTTTTATTTATTTCAAAAGAAACATAAAGATTGATGACAAGTCATTCACCATCTAAAAAAATTAAAAAAAAAATATAAGGCCTAATCATATAGGCTCAGACTCTTTGTTTATTAGGTTTAGACATGTTGGGCCATTAAATCTGCATGTCTAGCTTTTATGAGAGTTTTTCTTAGGATTTTTTTTATTTTTTAATTAGATAAAAATTAATTTTAGATAAAAATATATTAGATTCAATTAAGTCTTTAATGAGTTAAGACACAATATCTATGACCTTTTTTGTTTAATTCATTCTTTCCCTTGATTTAAAAATAAATAAATATTGTTTAACCCTTTATTATCATTGATTTTTTTTATTTAACTTAAAATAAAAAGGAATGAAATTTCATCATTGTTTTCACTTAGCTTAAGAAAATTATGCCTAATTGAGATCATGTTAGTTCTAAGTTTTGTTGTTTAATTGAAGTTGATTAGAGTTGATATAATATAATATTTTTTAAATTTCATATTTGATATTTTTTTAACTCTTCAATTTGCTTCTATATTTAATTCAATTTGTGATTAATTAAGACCAATCAATGTGCATATAAGAAGAGAATAAGGAAAGGAATTAAAAAAACAAATTAACCAACAAGGTGAACTTATTATACTTATATCCATTACTTGAGTTGAGATTTAATATGTTAACTCATGTCAATATAGTATGTTATTGTCTTTTTATTTAACTCTCTCAATTTTATTCTAATTTAATTATTTATTAATTTGTTATTTCATATTTATAGTAGGGTTAGATAAGACTAAAATGATAATGCCATGAATGTTTTTTTAAACAGATTATTATGTGGTGAATACTAAAAGGAAAAAAAAATAAAACTACAATGAAAGCTTGTAAAAAATAATAAATATAGCTAGTACACAATAGACTTATGAAAAAAAATCAAGGAAATGCCAGAAAATTTTGAAAGAGAAGATAATTGCGAAGCTTTAAGAGAAAATTTTATTGAATTATATATTATGAAACAAGTTAAATAATAAAATGAGCATAGTTATCCTTATATACTAATTTATGATCGAAAAAATTATTTGTCATACAATTAAAACTAAAATAATTTTTAATCTAATAGATATCGAGTTTAAACTTCTTTTTTATAATAATAAAACAAAGAAATGATAATCTTGACTTTAGAAATTACAATATTCTAAATAGAAAATCATTACTTAAGATCATTTAAGAGAGACAGAATAGAACAATAAACCCACAGTAAATAGAACATTAAATTCTTTTATATATATTGAAAATAAAAACCCTTGCATAAGTGAATCAATAGAAGAAAAAATACATTCTTTTACATTCCCACACATAAACATATTTAATCAGAGTAAAAGGTTATGTTTAAGCATGATTTTGCAATTTTATATGGTGGAAGAAAGGACAGAAGACGGAGCTGTCACATCAAGCTTGCCAGGAAGAGTTGAGCTAGCAAGTCAAGTGGCAGATGCCAGCCAAGAAAGACCCCTTCAACCCACAGCGATGAGGCAACTTGCCAAGGAGATAGACATGCCTTAGCTCATTCATTCCACAACTGTGGAGGGGAGAGGTAAACAGTAAAAAAGCAAGAATGAAATCTTGGAAGAGAATCTTATCATTAGATGGCAACATGGGCGTCCTTATATTTTGTGTATCCAACAAAATCATGGCGTTATAGGTCACCGGAGGGGAGATGTGTCATGGAGGCTCCACCATCCATCCTTGTGCATGTGGGCTGGTACTGCTCTCAGGGTTTTGTCGCAGACAGGAGTCTTGTTTTCTTTCCTCAACGTTAGAGATAGTTTGTTGTGGCTAATGCGGGCCCTTTTAGAAAGGTAGAGGTAGCATTTCTTATTGGCATAGCACCAATAAGATTTGAAGTCTCAATCTAATCTTGACATCTCAACTTGTGTGTTTCTTTATTTCTTATATAATTAATAAAAGCTAGGATCCTAACGAGGCAAAGAAATAAAGAAACACAAAAGTTGAGATGTCAAGATAATATTATATATATATATATTGTTTATACTTTATGAAATAAACTAAGAAATATATAAGCTCATAAATAGTGTGTGTAATACAAGCTGATAAATAAAAAAAGAGTCATTAAATATTAAAGTGGAAAGGTAATTTTCATAGTATAAATAACATATACATTCATATACAAATGTTTTAAATTAACTATTCTTGTTGCTTTAAATGTTTTGATTTATTTAATCTCAAAAGCTAAATGTTGTTGTTAATAATAAATGATTTTTTTAATATAGAAACTTCATAAAAATAAAAATAGTTCATATAAATTACAAGATGAAAATAATTTGATATAAATCAAACTAATCCTTTCGACATATAGGCAATTTAAAAAATTATAAAAAGTTCAATCACTATTTAAAAAATAAAGTCTATTTGATTTATTTAAAAAATAAAAGAGAAGGCATAAATCAATATTTAAATAGAAATAATTAATAAAATGGTTAAATATAAAAATAAAAACATAAAAAAAGGTCATGTTGATGAATTAGACCCACGAACATGGCCTTAATAAAAATAAACTCATATGT